>WNLN01000271.1:0-44233 GCA_021347865.1 Sarocladiaceae sp. CBMAI 1973
GCGTATGCGAACTACGTCATCCAGACAGCCCTGGATTTCGCTACACCTCAAGGCAAACACATGCTTATCGAGGCTGTCCGCCCTTTCTTGCCTCAGATTCGCGGTACGCCTCACGGCCGACGCATCCAGACGAAGATCACGTCCTTTGACAATGCTGGAGGAACCAGCTCGAGCGGTCAAGCCACGCCGGCTGACCAGACTCAAGGTCAAATTCCGTTGCGCCAACATCACTCCAGAGCCACGTCTGGGGCTAGTTCTACTATGGCACAGCCTAATGGTGCTCAAAACGGCGCCACGCCTGTTGTGCCCAACGGTCAAACCAATGGTGGAAGTCAATACGCTGTTGGTTCGACCGTGCAGATCCAGCCTTCAGCACCCCAGATCCAAAGCCAAGTTCAGGGTCAGCACGGTCAAGTGAACCCCATGAACCATCAGCACGCTTTCGTTCCGGCCATGGGCCAGGAATCTACTGGACAACAGGTCCCATTCCCACAACAAACTTTTGATCCTCAGGGCGCGAACTTCGGTGCCGTGCAAAACGGAGCTTTGACAAATGGAGAGCAACAGTGGCTATGATAGTACCTATATGCGACCGCGGCCTGCTCGTCACTTGCTGCAATGTACAACGACGTCCCGAACATTATCACTTTTCTTCCGGTGTCATCAGGCGGTATACTTCTTTACGCCCCGCGTTCACGACCACCGAAACGATATGACGAATTTCTTTTCGAAGTGATCCTTGTTTTCCCCTTTTCACATTTCAAAGGGGTCCCCCACATGACACATCTCGAAATGCCTCTGCACATTCAACGTGCTGGTCCTGGAGACATCCAGCGTCCAGGCGTTGGTGTTGCAGAAATTCGGCGTGTCTGCAGTACCGGCAATTCTTTTACATTCCTGTACCTGTATTTGGTATCCGTACTTAGACCGACTTTCCTTTCCATCTACCTCCTCTTCAGATGCGCAACACGTTACGATAACGGCAGCCACGACATGAGCTCTTCCACTTCAGTATGGCAGCGCGATGGTCGATACAGGACGTATCTTCGAACTGATCTACTCCCTCTGTTGCGAGGCGAGGGTGCCATCAAACTACTCGGGCATTTCGAGCCCATTGATCAGGCGCAGGCCACTCACTTCCCAGACGACTGACTGGCTCACTTGAGTCTGCTAGTACCATCTGGAATGTGTGCCTTGCCTTGTCTTGATTCTCATGGACCAGGAACAGCCTTTTCAGGCTTTTTGTAACATGTGCTTTTTTCTTCTTCTTTTCTTGTTTCAGGGTACTCGGGGCTCGCGGACTTGCTTATTTCCCTTCTTACTAAATGAATTGACAATGGTGGTTAGCATTGCTTATCAGTCCAACTTGACACGCGAAAATGGTCTGCATTGTCTTGAAGAACTTGGCTTGCATGCCTGGCGAAGATCCGCTAGATAACCCGAAGGGTCATCGACGAGCGTTTTGAAAGCAGCGAGAAGCAGTAGCGCTAGTTATATAGTGACGAAATTCAACGTCTGATCACCATGCTTCTTCTGTATAAGGGAATCGGCTTAAGCAGTGTATGTTTGCTGACTTGCATTTGTCAAATGTGGATATGTCCCTACACGCACCGCGACTCGGTGGCCTAAATCCGACAGTCATTCGAGTGAATTCAAGTGGCATCATTAGGGGCGTCACAAAAACACTCGCGACGTTGTGCATTAGCTTGACAGCAATACCCGCTGTTCAGGTTCATTCCATTTTGTGCTACCATATTGTGATATTTCTCGAATGACCTCGTAAACCATGACCCAAAACCATGCCGAACCAACTGAACAACTTCCGACAGAAAACCACGCCCTCTTCTCCAACGCAGGCAACGATGCCCGTGGACCCGGTGCCGACCGTCGAAGAAGCATGCGAGCGGGCGATCTGCTTAGCGGTAGCGCCAGAGGGAGAGGCTGTTGTGGCGCTTCCAGGTCTTTCTGCGGCCAGCCTTGGTCTTGTTGTACCTGTGACCCTTGTTGAGACCACGGGACTTCTTGCCAGTGGCGGTGAGACCACGAGCCTCGCGGTGCTTGTGGACGGGGTTGACGATCCAGTTGATGCGGGGGTCGCGACGAATGGCGGCGTGCTGGGGATCGACGAGGATGACCTCGTAGTACTTGTAGGTGGAGTCCTGGTTGATCCAGTAGGAGTTGAGGACGCGGAGGTTGGCGCAGCGGCGACCGACACGCTCCTCGGCGGTGGCCTTGAGGGAGCGCTGGTACTTGAGCTGGTTGATACCCTGGTTGGTGGGCTTGCCTGAAGGAAATGGTCAGTACTTCAACCTCAAACTTTGAACAGTTTTGAGGGGAAAACGAACCGTATTGGGCACCCTTGCGAGCGGGCCTCTTGCGGCCACCACGGCGGACGCGCACGCGGTAGATAACGTAGCCCTGCTTGGCCTTGTAGCCCAGACGGCGAGCCTTGTCAGGGCGAGAGGGGCGCGAGGCACGGTGGATGACGTTGAGCTGACGGAGCTGTTCGACGAGTCTTAGTATAATGTTCGTAGATGCAGAAAGTGGTGCCCAAGGAATAAATTTCGAGATGCCCCCAGCCTTCGTCCCGACCGCCACGATAATTCCAGTTCAACATTGGAGACGAGAGTCCATTCCCAGGAGACGGCCTCCAATGAAGCAAGCGTGAGTCGCAAGTAATGTGCAGAGACTGCGCATGTCCCAACTCGAGCAAGAATATCGTGGCAGTTCGGATCGGAAGACCGGCGGTATCGGGAAAATGTTCGTGTATCGGCATGGCGAGATGCCAAAGGTTGTCAACGTACCTCCCAGCAGCGAACGCGGAGCAGGAACTGCATCACATCGCTCTGCTTCTTCTTCTGAAGCTCCTCGACGTACTTAAGGGCACCCATCTTGGCTAAACGGCGGCAGCAACGGTCAGCACTTTTCTCCTCGGTTTGTTGCGTGATCGATCCGCCAATTCGTAGTCGGTGACTTGTGAAAGGTGATCTGGTATTGGGAATAGTCGAGACGTACCGGTTTGTTCGAAGGAATTGGACCTGCCCGGTTAGTATGAGGGATGGTTGATGGAGGGGGATGAGGAAGAGGAGGAATATCGAAAATTGCTAGAACGGGCTGCACACTGCGTGGGAGTTTGAAAATTCACAACGATGGAGTTGTGGGCTGTCGTGTACGCTAGTCTTCTTTAGATGACTGGTCCCACTTTTGCTAGGGCAGTCGAGTTGAGTCCTGCAACCCTGGCTGATCCAAATGTGGAGACTTTAGACCATGCCGAAAATGGCTGCATGTCAGTGAACTTGGAGGTTGGTCCAAAACATACGTCTGTAAACCACAACCCAGTGCACCATGTCGCAGCCCGCAAATGTATCATGCCCTTCAGCTCGAGCTCTTTACCATGTTCTCAGGTCCCAGTACCCGTCCCAGAGCAATAAGCGCTCTCAATTGCGCATTGGCGACGGTGCCCCATGTTTTCTGGCCCTCACGCGGCATTGCCTCTTCCATCATTTCCCAAGCCAGCTTCTCCAGATCTCCAGCACGACGTGGAATTTGCAGTGCTCTTCTCTTGCCCGTGACCGTCTCGATGATGCCCTCCTCTGCAATTTTTAGAGCCAAATCGTAGGCATTCCCGTTGAGGGATTCTAGGTTCTTGGCGTCCTGAGTCCATCGCATCCAGTCAGGCTGTTTAATGTGTGTGCGGCGCTTGCTGATTGAGTTGTACTCGGCGGCCGATGTCGAGCATTGACGGATGATGGCTCCAGAGGCTTCAGCGATGCCAGGAGCCGAGTTGTTGTTCACGACGACATTCGCGTGCTCTTGTCTCAACTGCCTTAGAGCTTCTACATCCACGCCATTGCTTGATCAATGTTAGCCCGCGTCGAACTGTAGTGTACGTCAAGTTGATGCGTCCGTACGATTTACCACCACCCTCGTTGATCAAGGCGAGAACCTCAGTCATCTTTTTCTGGATTTCTCGCTTTGCGGCAGCGGCACTGCCTCGTCGCTTGTTCGACTTTTTGCCATCGTTAGGCACTCTTCTAGCGATCATTAGTTAGCCACCACAAAGGCATATAAGCCGAATTGAGGTCCCTCACCTGGCCCCTTTTCGGTCCTGGCGTGTCGTAGACTGAGCGAGCGGCTTAAGCGTTTTCCTGCCAGTGGCCGGTTTCTTCTTGGCACGAGCTGTCGATACCACAACCTTCTGGTCCTCCTGATCGGAGTTGTCGACTAAATCCCCCAGTGGTCAACACTAGAGCCGATTCCCAGGTCAGGCGGCTTACCGTCGTCCGGTGACTTCCTCTTGTTGCGACCCCGAGCTGGCATGATGACCGTCAGCACTTGCCACAAGTGGCGGCCAATGACCAAAGGCTTCGTGAGTGAGCAAGGTTAAGCTTCAGCTTCAGACGGAGACAGAGGGAGATGTGTCCTCAGAACTCGCCTCTTCATGGTATTGTGCAAAAGTCATGAGGAGGTCAAAATGCTACTTGCCAGCACCTGCTTCGGTCGAGAAAGGGAGGTGCTCGTTCGGAAGGAAGGTACGCCCAGCATTCGCACCTTCCTCTACCCAAAACCCGCGCCCACCTTCCACGGCAGCTAGACGTCCACGACAACTAGACGTTCTTGCTCGCTCCTACTTTCGATCTGCGAACTAGATCTTGCTTCACTCTCTCGTCATGTGCTCGAGAAAAGTGCTGCTGAAGTATAAATAGAGTTTGTGGGTTGAGCGTTCGGGTGGTTCACAATGTTCGGCTCAGGCAGATCCGGGCAGCGAGTGCCCGGTCACCCGCGAGGTTTCCAGAGCTGTATCCAGGTGTGATATTGTGACAATCTACCTGCGCTAGAGATGATCCAACAGTATAGCAGTACGAGATCGTAGATGTGAACAATTGCCTACTGAAAGCCGCAAACGTCGTGACCAAAAAGAAAAAGCAAACACCGCGTCTGTCCTATTAGTAGTTACAGGTAAAGACACACAAGCTATATCTCTCTCTATCTATAAATCTGACCCTTTGTAAATCGAAAGCAACTATCCGTGCCCGCCTTTCCCGAAAAGCCGTAAGCAAGCCTAATATTCGTCTTTGCATCCTAAAGCATGGAAATCAAGAAAATCAGTATAAAAGGAAACATCGAGACCCATGTCCCACAAAGCAATAGCGTCTTTTTTTGAGCGAACCACACAGTCTCAAGTGTGAAAGATAGCAACCTGTAACTGTGTACTTCGTCGATGTGCTGCTCGGTCCTGCCAGGCACGTATGTATCAAGAAAACATGAGCAGCCGTTATGTATCATCATGATCATCAGTGTCCATTCAAAGATAGACCTTGGAATCCGCCAGTCCAGTCATTAGTGGGAGAGATGGGTGACATGCCCTGAGAATGAGGTGGCGCCGGGCTCGTGGCGGAACCAGGGGTAGGATAGCGGTGGCGCATGGATTGGAAGTCTGGGTGTTGGAAGCCAATAGCACCAAAACCTTCCATGTTCGTTGGTCCTCCAGGTGTGTATCCGACATTGCCGCGGCCCTGCCCGAAGCCTCCGGGCTGGCTGAAGCCGTAGTTGGGCTGGCCATGCATCTGCGCAGCCGCGACATTGGTATCGGTGGGAAATACCTGGTTGTAGGGTTGTCGGAAACCTCTGCCACCTTGAGACGCAGCCGCAAATGACTGGCCTGGGTTGTCTTGTGTTTGTTGCGCCTGGTTCTGCGGTTGACGTCTCTCATTCGTCCCAGAATTACGCGCGGCGTTGACGGCGCCAGGACCAACTCCACTCGGTGCTTGGATGCCCAACGTTGGGCTGGCAAACGAAGCTGGGTTGATGGCTGACATCCAGATGCGAGTCTTGTAGATTTTGAACAAGTCCGTCACGAGAGAATTGAAGTTGATGTAAGCGTCGGCGAAATAGTAGAAAGTAAGCTTCTTCCAGTCCCTATTACATCTCGTTAGCAAAAGAACCATGTGAGAGGTGGCCTGACTCACATCTGAAATTCGGCATCTAAAATCTCCATGTTGAGACCGTGCTCCTTAACTTTCTGCATGCAAACCCTTTTTGCCTTGGCCTCCTGCCCTTCCTTGTCCCGCAAGGCATGGACCTCGTGGCTTTGGGCGAGTCGCTTGATGAGTTTTGGACGCAATTCTCCAGAGTTTGGCTCCTGCATATGATGCTGGGTTGCTGGTCCCATACCACCGATAGCACTGCCTTGCGCACCACCAGCTGATGCGAGTAGCCCGGCGCCTGAACCTTCTTGAGCTGCAGCGGCGCCTTGCGAGTACATCATGAGCCACTTGTATTGCTCCTCGGCGTAGTGTTCTTTCAAGTCCTTGGCGGACTGCCAGTCGACGTTGTCTTTAGCAACGGTTCCGAGATCAGTTCCGCGGTCTGCTTCAACAATGACCAGGTCGCCCGGCTTAACTGTCAGGCCGGTTCCTTCCTGAATGTAGAAGACATCGGCCCTAGCGCATTTGAAGAGCACAATATGAAGAAGCTGGTTCTGCCGTGGCTGCGACATGCCGCTGTACAAAGCGCGATGAGGAGACGGAGCTCGAGCTGTGAAGGAATGTTGTAACCCGTAGGCAGAAGGATAGGCAGAGCCATACCCAGGCTGGAGAGGCTGGAGAGGGTTTCCCATCCCCTGGTTCGCCTGATAGTAGGCTGGCCCTAACAATGACTGGTTAGCTATTTGGACTTCTATAGCGGAGGACGTGTACCAACCATTACCTGAGAAACCCAGGTTCTCTCCAAACACCGAGCTGAAGTCTGCAGATGCCTGACCGTCGGGCAGAGAAGCGTCAAGTGTGGTAGTCGATTCGGCGAGCGAGCTAATAGAGCCCTGACGCGTGGGCATGTTTGCAAATGAGTGTCGTCGACTCTGGGAGACATCGCCACCTGTAAATCCCAACTGGCTCGACCACAGCGCACGCTTCAAGTTGGCATTTTCAGGCTTTCGGCCGTCACCGCCAAAGGGGGACCGAAGCGGTGCTACGCCAGCGCCATATTCACTCATCCGCCGGGCACTTGCACGTTTAGCGAATGACTCGAGCGAGTCTTGCTCCCCATCGAGCTCGTCGATAGCATAATCGGATTCTTCGGGCACAGCTTCTTGAAGAGGGTACCCGTTACCCAGAAATCCGCCTCCAGTAGATGCTCGAGGTCTCATTCGATTATTGTAGGATTGCTGGTGGTGATGGTGCTGCTGTTGTTGCTGCTGCTGTTGATGTTGCTGTTGCTGCTGTTGTTGTCGCAGCATCGCATTTTCTCTGGTAAGCATCTCAATTGTTCTCGATTCGGAGCTTTGGTGGAAAGAGCTTTGCATGGAGTCATTTGCGCTCTCGTCATCATCGTCGTCAACTTCCTTTACATTGCCAAGCATCGATGCATCATTGGACATCTCGCTGAGCATGCTCGGCCGGGACGGACGATGTTGTAGGGCAGGGTGCCTGGCTCTCCCCAGACCCGTTGATGCGCTCATACTGGTAGGAACGTTGGTGTCCGGATCGACCTGCCCTACTGAGTATGATTGGGAACGATAGGTCTTTGGTGTCGGATGCAGGGGAATCGCAAACGGTATTTGCGTATTGGACGCTGGGTCACGGGACGGGGAGGTCTGGATCAAGCCATCGGCAGGACCGAAGAAAGAATTGCCTGTATTTCCCGGTGGAACTGTCGAGGTAGGTGAGGGTAGCACCTCGCTGAATCTCATCGGCGCCTCTTTCCGCTCCGAGTTCCAAATGCCAGCGCCCCATGGGAAATTGGCAGCCCCTCGACCCATGACGCCCGAAGTCGAGTGTGAACCCCAAGGTCCCGCCGTCGTCTCAGCTGACGGTGTGCTTGGGTGTGAAGCAGTCGGCGACATGGTGCTGCTAGCGAATGAGCCTTTGCGTGGACGACCGAAAGGTTGCGAGGTATCGTTGAGCCAAGAAGACCGTCGGACTGGCTTGGGGTGAGGCACGCTCTGGTAAGCTTGATCGTGCCTGTTGTCGCCTTCGTCGTCGGAACTAGCAAGTGCTTCCGAGTCAGGTGTTGAGGTTCTGGCGTTCACCTTCTCAAGGAGTAGCGTTTGGTTGTTGGCGACTGTACCTTGAGCCGGGCCTTGGCTCAATCTGGATGTGCCTGTCTTGTGAAGGCCTGAGCTCATCGTTTCAGGCTCTTGGCGAGAGTCCAGGAGAGGTCCTTTGAGCTGTTCGCTTGAGCGCAGGTGCAGAAAATTGAAGCCGACTGTTTGCGTGTGTCTTGAGGTCACGCCCTATGTCAATCCCGAGAACCCGAACTGCGTTGAGAGGATTGCAAATGACCATGTGATCATATACGACAACGGTGGGTGTTTGGAACTCGACTTGAGCACCTGTGCTCGACGTGGTCAGCTTCGGTCTTCAGATATAACATTTCATGTGGCAAGGTATGTGAACAAGAGGTAGGACCCTCGATACGACCGGTGCTTACTGCAAGGCCGCAGACAACGACCACAGCGAGTACGAGACTTACCTAGATGAGAGGTGCGTGCGGTTTGGGCAATAGAGCAACCAGCTCTGTGTACAGACACAGAAGACGCTGTCTCTGTCTAGGGTGTGGGACTGGAACCCAAGACAGTGAGTGGCGGCACGCTGTGTCTGCGGGCTGCTCCTCAGCTGTGAAGAGTGACAGCGAAGTCGTAAGTACTTGATACTCGAAAGACGGCGAGCTCGTCGGGGGAGATATAGATTAATAGCAATAGTTGCACAGGCGTGAAAGACCAGGGTATCAGTTGTCTAGATCGTAGCGCGCCTCTAAAAGCCCAGATGCCAAAAAGATATGCAAAGAACAGGGAAGAAGATAGTCAGTTCGGGGCGCAGGTTGTGTTGCATGCGCAGTGAGAGCCAGAGTCGCTTCGAGCGCGGCCGTGGGCGTAGCCTCGATCTCCAATGAGGTCGGTGAGCTTGCGTAGGTCACAGTAGCAGGCTGGGGTGACTCGAGACCTCGCAGCTCATGATCTGGTGATGGTGGTGAACAGAAAACGAGCTGTGCGTAACCACCGGGGGTCTGAGGTAGCCAGTCTGGGTAGCGCAACAACGGTGATGCTGTGCTGCCCCAATTGCGCAGTCGCGACGGTGCACGCGGGGAAAGGTAGTAGTCGACTACTGTCAGTCGCGCGGGGGGTCGTAGACGGCGCCGCAGCACAAGAAGTCAGTAGTTGTCGTGCTCTCTATTGTTGAAAGCCAGGACAAATAAGGCGAGCGCAGCGACAAAAAAGACGTCTGGTTGAAGATGTCGCAGATTGAGGCTGAGAAGCGGGGATCAGAATGACTGGGGGCGCTGGTGGGAGTAAGAGAGAAGATGAGAGATGGCTGTTCGTCTGGTATGCGGCACGAGACCACAAGGTGAAGCTCAGGGAGCGACCAAGGTCTAGGGGCGAATAGTCGAAAGGTTGTCCTCAGAGCGTCCGGCTTCGTGTTAGAGCCCCGTAGGAAGGATGGACGATTGAAAAGAGATGTAGCTTGCATGCAGGTGCGGCAGGCGGTAAAGGGCGGCAAGGTAGGCGTTTGCTAGCAACGTCGATCTCGTCAGCGGAGAGCCAAAGCAGAGAAGTAAGTCTCGAGGCTTGAGAAAGGAGGCAAAGTACAGCGTAAGTACCCAGGCAAGCAGCTTGGGTAAGGTCACACTTCCAGTCGGGAACTGGGGAACTCTGGGTGGGTGCCGGTGCTAACTTGAACAAGTCTGTAGCTGAGGTCCAGGAAGGCAAGGTCGAGCAGCTTGGTAGGGTAAAGCGGCGGAGGAGCTATGGGCCGCTTGGTATGGGGTAATCAAGGTGGCACCGTAGGTTTCATTGAAGCCTGTCTTGAGGCGCTGGCTGGTTCCCAACGGCGGAGGTGGGAGGGGAAAAGGACGGAGGCAAGAGGGGAAGGGACAGACGGGTGGTAGCGCAGAACGGTGGACGTGAGGAGAAGCAGAAGGGGTCAGTACGGACGGCCGAGTAGGTACTCTTACGGACGCGAGAGGGCCATCTTTAACGCTGCTAGACCATATGGAGTAAGGTAGAGCTGCACCTACAGCTTGTAGCACAAGCGGAGCTTTATTGAGAAGAGTATCCCTGGCCTGAGTGAAGAATCAATTCGGCGTGTGATAGCTTATTATGGTTTCGAGTTGCGTCAACATTTGGAACGGTTTCTCAAGGCTGAGATGTGAGGATGAAGAGGAAGACGACTCGGAGCTGAAGAAATTGGAACGGCCTGGTATGTTGGCGCGCGATGAACAGCAGGCACGGCTAGCACAGGTACTTGCCTCTGGGTACGCAAACGTAGAAGTTCTTAGTGATTATCTCGTGGGGCACTCTTGCTGCAGCTTCCATTGCTCCAGACTGACAACTCTCATATTATCGGTTGCGATCAGTCCAGGCTAGCGATCTCCCGTCAGCTTCGCGCGGATGTGAGCTGGGCTGAATTGCGCGAAGGTTAGTTGGGCCCGACGGTCAGTATTGTGGCGCACAAATAAAAGACCTGGGCGCGTGATGGGGTACAAAAAAGGCGGGGATGGATGTGGAATTCATCGAGAGACAAAGAAATGGGACAGAAGCGATCCGGAAGCTTCCCAAGACACAGACCGATGCAGGTCACTGCCAGCGACAATGCTACGTGCTGTTTGACGACAAGGGGTTGATTGACCCCGGTCAATTGAGTGCAGGCCTGGCATGGACTCGACTGGCATGGACTCGACGAGGGCCGAATCCCCCGCGTCCCCAAATGCTAGCGAATGGCTGTGCACAAAGTCATAAACAATCTAAAGATTCCTGCCTGTGCCAATCTAGGCATCTGCCTTCCGTCAATAGCACAGCCTGTTGACACGAACGAGCAAAGGCGAGACTTGGGCCAGACACAAACACGATTGGCCACGTGAGACTGGCGATGATGGCAGCGTGCGGTCATTGGGAATGGTGGTCATGCGTGTGCCCCTCAGGAGCTGATGGTGTGCAAACACCATGTCGCTCCCTGTCACAGGCCCCGGCCAGACCCCGTAAGATCTGGTCATATGAGAGCCGTTTCCATCCAAGTTGCTCTCCGCCAGAGCTGAAAGCACATAGTGATAAGTGTTATCTATCTCTTTCCGAAGTCTTCGTCGTTCGGCGGATAGCTTAGTAGTCGTAGGGCTTTTCCTGTACGCACGAGCGCTGGGATCGAGAGTCGGCTTCAGGTTGAAGCGGCTGCTTGACATTCACTACTACAATGGTCGGCTGATAGACTTGGTCTGCACTTCCTATGCAGCCGATAATCAGCTCACTGGCTGCAACTCAATTACGGAACGGAAAGCCACAGTGGCTCACAGAAGTCAGATAATCCGGGGCAGACCATGCTACGCCGATCCCTGCGATCTTGACACAGGACACGACGATAGCTTGAGCGATCTGGACCATCCTTGGGCTGTGCCTCGATTTCGTACTTGCATCATGCTCTCTTGTCACGGAAAGGAATGCCGTAAGCCTGCATTACCCCAGTGGCGATTGCCGCACAGACAAGGCGTTCGTGCGAACGTGCCCAGCAACCCAATCGCCTCGGATTCTCCAACATGTGTTTCGACAGCGCAGGCCAATAACGAGGTGCAGCAGTCTACTTAGGTAGGGGAAAGCTTGGAGCTGGTAGGGGGCCAGCATCGCCTCGCCGCTGAAAGGGGTGTGATCGTCACCCCGCAAAATGGTCCGGCCCCGGGCCAATTGAACATCACAGTGGCTGTTGGAAGCCCCGCCTGCTTCAGGCAATGTCACTCCAACTGACCTGCAGGTTTGCGTATTGCCTTGAATGCTGCACTATCCAGGACCCATGCTACTTGCTCGAGACTTCAAGGCCAACCGTTCATCAACCGGGTCCGACTGATCTGGGTCTCGGCGGGGTAGCGGCGGATTTAGACATTGTAGGGCGATGGAGTCTGGCGCCACATATGTGAAAGTCATCACGTCTTGATATAGATCTTGATACCCTAAAACAATCCGCTCTCGGTCATGGGTTAATTAGCACCCGTATTGCATGAGCGCAGGCGGTTTCCACAGACACGGCTCTGCATAAGGTCTCTTCTGGAAGCTTGAGGCATTGACTGGTTCCCACAAGATCCGAGGGTCCAGCTTGTCAACAATGTGCATCGTCGGATGCTGTCGTTGATCTTGAGCTTATGCCATGCCGGTCAAGTGATATATGCGCCGGATAGTGTGTGGTGGTACGATCACTCTCCTCGTCCTGGCTGACGTTCTAGCCTAAATGCATGTGTTCATATATTGAACGCGACGCCATCACCCGCCCGGTCGAGTGACTTGCATGAACGGCCAGCAGCTGTGTCCAGGAGCATGAATTCGTCTTTTGATGGCATGATCTCCAGCCCCAACCGCAACTGCCAAGTTCCGCGTGAGTAGTGTCACGGTGAATCAGTAAGAGTTGCACGAATGTGTCAATTACTCACCAAGTTGCAGCGTCGCAGGCTTTCATCCCGTATTGAGCCGCAGGCTTTGAGGGTGAGACCCATCAACGGGATTGGGTGGCTAGCTGTACTTCATGGTTTCGTGCTATCCACTCACGGAGCTGGTGCGGAAAAGAGCAGACAGGATAGCAATGAGAATAGTAGACAGGATAATTAGTAGAATAGTGGGCAGGATAATCAGTAGAATAGTAGGTAGGATAGTAGGTAAAATCGAGAACAAGGTCCCGCCGTATCGAGCACAGCTTGTTAAATGAGGTTGTGGGTATCATCATTCTCATTGAGTGTTATGTATCACGTGTTGTACAGATATCTATATGCTTGTCCGGGGTTTTCATGCAGCCCCAGTGGCGGGCTTTTGCTGCTTCAGCTTCTCCTCGAACTTAGCGAACTCCTGCAGCGCAATCTCTTCTTCTTGGTCCAGGACCTGGTGAACGCCCTTGACCTCTTCGATCTATACAGAGATTGGTTAGCCGTGCTCAGTTCCCATAGCAACACATATCCCGGTTTGAGAACTTACGTAGTGCATCAGCATACCCTCAATACCATTCTTGAGAGTCACTGTGCTCGAGTCACATGTTCGACATGCGCCTCGTAGCTTCAGCATAACCTGTCCATCCTCAAAGCCCCTGAACTCGATGTCGCCACCGTCCTCTTGAATCGCGGGCCTGATCCTGGTTTCAAGGAGCTCCTTGATCATACCGACAACCTCGTCATCATCCTCGTTATATGCCAGACTGTCCACCTCTTCCTCTTCGCCTGCTGCTACTGCTTCGCCCTCTTTTCGTTCGACAAAGTTGACAAGCTTCTCTCCGGATGTGATTGCCTCGGTGATGAGGGCGAAGATCTCCGGTCGGATGTGAGCCCAATTTGCGTCACCAGCCTTTGTGACAGTGATGAAATCTGCTCCGTAGAAGACAGCCGTGATGCCATCCGTATTCAGAAGCTTGGCAGCAAGTGGTGAAGGGTACGGTGGCGAGATGGTCGACCTCGGGTTCAAATATTCGATGAAAGGCGCGGAGATGCCTTCCGGAAGGACTCGGTGGTTCGGGAGAAACTTCAAGGCGTCTGGGTTGGGGGTGTTCTCGGTTTGGATGAAGATCGTGCGAACACCGAGTGCGCGGTTCGAGGTCGGCGTTGCCAGCCGGGGTCGAGTAGCCGCTGATGCGAATGAAGCATTGACGTGCCGAACTGTGCTAAGCTGCCGCGTCCATGATGGTGCTAGCCGAAGCTGGTTTGCTGTGCGGGCAGGTCGTGATGCTGAGGTGAGGGCTCGGGACACGAGCCGCGGCGCCCTTGAAGCCGTTGCCATGTTCTTGTTTGGGTTTCCGAGCTGTATTTTTCTTTGTCGCGCTTATTGTAGTGCCTGCGAGCGTACTTGGCGGGAGCAAATGAAGGGCGATGAAAGCAAGATGATGTGTTGATGTCAGGTCTGTTATAACGCTAGCAACTCGGCACTCCGTCGATTTTTCGCCTATGACCGGAGAGCCGAAGCAGACTCATTAGTAATGCCTGTGCTGTGACGCAAAGTCCACAGGACCTGCGTTTGCGGGGCAGGGTCCCGAGCTCCACTAAATATTTTCGGTCCACGCAGCTTGACGTTTTAGCTCAAGCCTCTGCTTCCACTGCTTCGATCTGATCTTCAACGTGCAAGACCGTGTCTTTTGCGATCGCCAAAACCTACTTCCGTCCGCAGCACGCACGCTGGCACCACGGCGATGCTTTCTGCTACCGTCGAAGGAACAAACGAGTCTGCCGTTGCGCCGCCATCTGCTCCGAAACCTGAGGAAGAAACAGGCCTAGCAGAAACACCTTCACCGGTCAAACGAGCACTATGTGGTGTTTGCAACGAAAATCCCCCAAAATACAAGTGCCCGCGGTGTTATTTGCCATAGTAAGTGTTATCACTGTCGATTCATAAACATTATCTGGATTCATTGGCGAGAATCATTTTATCACCGGCCATCATGACCATTACTCATACCGCATTACAGCTGCTCCGTCGTATGCAACAAACAACATCGTGAGAACCACCCACCCGATCCTGAGCCAGTTGCAAAGCCAGCTCCTGCAGCCGACGTTGCCGCACAAATACCCGCTACGCAACCGACGCGCGATTCCGATCCGAACAACCCCTTCCATTCCCTCGAACAATCAGACAAGCTCAAGATCCTCTTCGCCAAATACCCCAGCCTCCCCGCACAACTCCGTCGAATACATGATGCGACTCTACCACCCAAACCTGCACCAGGCAGTAAGCCAGGCATTCCAGAGTCTATGATGCAAGGAGTCCAGAAGAAGGAGACCTGGAACCACGACCTCGGCATCAAGAATGGCAAGGCAGCTCTCAGAAGAGCCAAAACAGCAGATGGAGAGGAAGGAGAGGGTGTGCGAGAATACTATGAGCTGGTGCTGCACATGATGAACGAAACTGCGGATAGAGACCGAGCCTCACAACTTGTGCAGCAACAAATTGCCCAGGAAGACACGAAGCTCGTGGAGCGACTTCTTGCCCAGGAGCAGAAGCAGAGATGAGGAGAGTTGACATCGAAAACCACGCACATCAAAAGCTCACGGCACCGGTCGACCGAATTGTACATTGCTTGTGTTCTGTTTTCAGGAAACAGAGTTGGTGGATTTCAAAGAAGCGTCTCTTCGGCGAATCGAAAGGTGGCAGTAGCCAGCTGAGGCTATCGCTTGAAGCGTGCGAAGAAGCTACTTCTTTGCGGACGCAGCATTGGGGATTCTGTACGATCCTCAATCGCGAGCATTTCTTTTTCGCTTTTGCTCCCACGATGGAAGCTCAAGCGGCCCCGCAGCGTCCATCTTGAGTCGGCTTTCCGCAGGGTGGGAGACAGAGGCTCGACCGTTATCTCATCACTTTGCGTCCAGTCGACACGATGGTCATCGATGCGAACCGGCACATTCTGATGCTCGGCATTATTTTCGGAGAGGACTGGATATATGCCAGCGGGATAGTCAGCAGATTCCCGAGCACCGCCGTGTTGATGTGCTCTTGCGCTACTGCTGCTCAGCCTTGGATTGTAGTGCTGGTCACCCTCGTCCTGGACAACATGCTTTGCACGAAAGTGGCTGTCGAAAGTTTGTCGATAAGACGCATCGCGATCTTGCCTGTCGTCAACGTCTCCGACGGCTTCCAATATTGCTGCAGGATGTTGGAATTGATTTCGTCCATACGTCTTCTCCCTCTCCTCGCGAACACGGTGAATCATTTTTGCTTGCTCATCTGGAGCTGTGTTCGCCTTGGTATCGACTCGAGCGTTTGGGCCTTCCATGTGGAATTTCATGGCCTTTCGTGAGAGTTTGTGCACGATAGATCTGTCACTGTTCGGCTCGTGAGCCGTCGTGCGTGTGAACTGTGTCGCAGCCACGCTCGGAACATGGTGATATGACGCCTGGTCCTCTTTCTCAGGCGGTTCTGGCGGGACAATGAGATCTCCTTCGGTGGCTTTGCTGCGACGTTTCGCTGCAGAACTTGAGAGCACTGATCTTCGAGCTGCTGTCACTTGAGCAGATTTTGTAGCAGTGGCTTGGTAGGCAGTTATTTCCAGAGGAACTTCCCGGCCTCTGCGCTTGCCATCATCATCCTTGACGATGGGCCGGTCAATGTTTGCCCTGGAGCGACGCTTCCTCTCGGCATATGCTTTCTCTTCGGCGAGGACGATCTGAAGTCGACGACAAAGATCGTCAGGGTCGAATGGCGTCGGCTTTTGCTTCTTTGACTCTCTGTACCTCTGGGATGGTTTTGTCGCAGAATACCTAGCATTCACAGGAAGGCTAGGATCAACGACCCGCGAGGATTGGTGGTGGTAGCTAGTACTGGTCATGGTCGTCGTGGCCAAAAGAGTACGAAGTCTTTGCATGAGAAAGGCAGCCCGATATGTTGCTGGTATGAGTGAAGGCGATCTTCGATGGCGGGCGATCGGTGACGGGAGATCGCCAAAGATAATAGTCAATACGAAATAATTCGAAATGGGCGCTCCCACCTGTACAGTGTCCAGCGACGAGACAGCCTCGGCCCAGTCTGGAAGAGTCGAATGTCTCACAACAACTTTAATGGCCAAGCTCCTATGGTCATAAAATCAAGTAACCATCCAGTGACTGAAAGGAGTCCCTTTCTCTTTCCACTGTTCCCGAAAGCTTCCCCCCCTCCGGAGCTGAGAATTGCGGTGTCGTAGCTTGGCCGAGTTCTTAACGTGGTTCTTGAGTGTGAGGTCACTGGAGTCCAGATGACGCTGGCAGGTCTCCACAGGGGGGTTTCTGTGAGCACGAGACCACGTTGATGTGGAATTTGACAGCTCAGAATCGCGACGCGTGTTGTTCTCCTTGGTGTCTGATCCTCTACTTCTCGTGCAAATGTGAAAGAGTAGTGGCGCAATGACAAAATCATGAAAAGGCTGTCGCGGTGTTTTACAAGCACAGAGTCAGGGGAAGGGTTTCAACCCGAATAAGGAAGACAGCCAGGCTAAAGTGTGGCCTACCTTGCTTTAGAAGGAGAGACACTTGTGACAACATAAGGCCGTACACAGCTAATAAAAAGTACGGTAATGAACCGAGCACACCAAGGAGTGGTGCGGGATCAGACGACAAAGAGAAAGAATTCAAGGTAACGAGCATGAGGTATGCGGGCCGGCCGACGTGTTGCCAAGGGTTGGGTGGCATGTCAAGCGAAAGGAGCCACACACACTTGAATCTTTGTTCCTGTCCTCCAATAAATGCCTGGCTCCTTTCCTTCTAGACGTCGAGAGCGAAGGAGGCCGAGAGATGAACAGATGAGCTGGAATGCGGCCCCAGTCTTGTATCCACGTCCAACTGTGGATGGCCTCTGAAAGCGTTGGCCCTTGTATTCAAAGCGAGATCCCCCGCGCGGAGTAAGTGAATCGTGTCTTCACAATCAAGGTGGGGTGTGCTGTTCCTCCTGTTCCTGTTGTTGGGCTGAAAGTCCTGGACTCAAAACCGAGAGTGCAGAAATGAGAGCGGGCAATCTGAGTGCGACAACGATGCAGGTGCATGGATGGGGAAATGGAATTGGAGGGATGATGCAAGCGGCCACCACCACCTGCATCCTTCTGCTAACAACGTTCTGGACAATTACCTAGACTACCTCATGAACAGCTTCTTCGTTGCGACGCGCTTTGACACACGATTGCCGCATCAGGCGACTGTATATTGACCGACGCTGTAGAGGCACACGGGAAGATAGTCGCTTCTCATTTCGGCGAGAGTTATCCTTGCACAGCCTACTCTGGGTAATGTTTGCTTCTTTTGCAGCTCGCCTTTCATTGCTCGTTCTGTATCGGGGTTCGTGAGATGTGAGCTATGAGATGAGGGGCCGCCGCGGGCACAGGATTGCGGCGGGAGCACAGCTCGAACCGCAACCCCGTACCAGACTTTGACTGGACATTCAGAGAGAGGATCATCCATGTCATGACCATGTGACGAAGCAATAAGTTGATTGATTGGATCAAATCGTAGAAACAGTTTAATTGGCCGAGGTCGATTGCATTATTGCTCAGCTCAGCGTCTTAAGGGAGGCAAGCTTCAAATAAACTTCTGAAGCTTCATCAGTCGTTCGTTCGCTCACCTTCTTTGCGTCGCAAGACTCACGATCCCCCGCTTCATCTGACAGTGAGGACAACCACTGGAGGCACTACACTACCGGTAGACGTACTCCACGACACCAACGGAATCTGCCACAACGAAGGGCCGCCCTGCCTAACGATAAGCTTCCTACCGTACCGCATTACTCAGGTCAGGAACATCACGACTCGACGCGACTCTCTCTTCTCCTCATTTCTTCACCACCAATTCGACGACCCTGCTGCTTCCTTGGTCTTCTGTCCAGCGCTGTTGCGTCTATGTTGAGCTGTCCGCAATCAATTCATCACGCATCATCACCACTACCATCACAGCACCTAGCATTGCATTGCCTCGCATCGCATCGCATCGTATCCAATTCCCCCTCCTCAGCCGCTCTCGCATCGACCCCGCGAATCGCGTCGCTCAATACACACGGACACACGACGATCCAGGCGGCACACCACCATCTCAACAGCTGCACATCTCCCCTCTTAACGCGTCGTCTAGTAGCGCCACCCCTGCTGTCGCAACAACGAATTGGCTGGCACAAGCAAAGAGAGCATTTGGCAGCTCAACGGTGCCAGCATCAAGTCGACAAGGAACGTGGTCTGGACCTGCATTAATGACAATCCAGACGACACCATCAGCAGTCCGTCTTTTTGTTACATACGGCTAGTGAATTCGGTGCCTTACTGAAGGTGTGTGTACGTTCATCAAGTTTCCTTGACATTCCGATTCGCTCCCTGCCCAATGCCATCATCACCAACGTCCGTTCCCCTTCCTATCTCGAATAGCGCCCTGCACCGTCCCTGACCGGCGCCTCACCACCCAAGACTTGACCTTGGGATGCTGTCTGTGCCATTGTCCCGCTATTTGCCTGCCAGCCAGACTGTGTTCTTTTCCCTTCATCTCTCTCGCCTTCACAAGCTCACTTGTGCCTTCTCTTCCACTGCTTTTGTCGCGGCTTGGTCTTGCTTGACATCTTTCTTCAATTTTTCTTTCGTTTACATCCTTGTCTTCCATCTTCCTCCCCTTCATCGTCGTTACTTCCGCCTCTAGCTCCTGTACGCCCAAACACTCTGGCCATCTTCATTTGCAGATCATCGCTCTCAATTCGGCCGAGCCCCTCTGAATGCCCCCGCCTCCCCTGAAGCTATTATGCTTGCCTGATGCTCTGAAGCACATGCCACCCACCACCACATCACATCATCATGCCTGACCGCACATCTGGGTCGTCACGACATGGTCATTCTCACAGACATTCTGACACTTCGCGAACCTCAAGATCACGACGCTCTTCGTCTGCAGTTGTTCCGCCCAGTCCCAGCCGAGCACCTCCTCCTCCAGTACCATCCGCTTCAGCGTCTCGCCGACCATCGGCCGTAGCCCGCGATTCCGCCCAAAGCAACTTCGACAGCAGCGTCTTCTCCCGATCTTCAATTTCGACCAATTTCACCACCGACTCTCGCGTTACCTCTCTTTCGTCTCCTCAATACCCTCAACCCACTGCTAGTTATCGCGACTCTTTCATATCCATCGTTGACGACCCTTTTTTCCAGCGCTTTGACCCCGCCTTCAGCGCGCACGCCCCTCCAGCTACTCGCCTGTCCTCTGATTCTGAAGCTGGAGACGCCGACGACGATCAAGACGAAGACGACGAGGACGACGAGCCCGATAGCGACGAACAACAGGTATCCCCGACGGCACAGGCTGCTGGCGGACATGACCCAAAGTCAGACCGCAATTGGCCTCCCCCGCGCCGAGAATCATTGACTATTGGACCGGCACAATACTGGGTAGGTGCTTCTGAAACATTGTTTCGCCCTTGCCTTGCCGCAGATCAAACGCCCTGTGCTCCTCGATCAATGACCTCAAACCTCCCCGTCTGCTCGTTACACGACCGTTGCTGACGTTTGCTGCTCCTTCTTGCAGGCCCATACCGCCGCCATGGAGAGCTTCAATATCGCCGTGATCGGCGCCACGGGAGTCGGCAAATCGTCTTTCGTGCAACGCGTTCTCGGCTTGCAAAGACCTTCCATGTCTAACACCTCGAGTGTCCGAATGGCTGTTGACAACCTCACACACTTCGTTACGCTCCTCGAGCTGGATCTCGAATACTTTGAACTGAGCCCTTCACAGCCAATCCAATGGCCGAAGCAGATGAACGGTCACATAGTGCCACGCGTCGACGCCGCCCTCATACTATATGATGTCATGGAAAAGGAGTCGATTCGGGACCTACCACAAACCGTTGGTATGTGAAGCTACTGTCGTTACATGGCCACCGCCTTGAGACTGACCGCAATAGCTGCCTTGACCAACTCCGGACTCCCGGCGATTCTGGTGGCTTGCAAATGCGAGAATCCAGAAGATGACTGGGAAGTCGACGCCGAGGGCATGGCGAACCACAAATTCTTCAAAGCATGCATTGGAACATATCAGATTACCAAAGACGAAAATGAGACGGCACGAGCCTGCCTTCAGGCAATTCTAAAGGCCGCCATTGCCAACAGAAGGGGTGAGACAGATCGAACGAACGTATCTGAGCTAGAACGAGCTAATGCATATGTAGAAGAGCACGGCGAGAGCATCTCGAGGAGAAGAGCACAGTCAGCAGCTCATGCTGAGCCTAACGAGGGTACTGGGGGTCGATCCTACCCCGATCAAAGCAAACACAGCCGTGCTAGCTCCGACCTATCACTTCTACGTGGATTTCCGAACGCTCCTGTCAAAGACGGCTATCGTGGGCAGGCAGGCCGGAGCCCGCGGCTCATGCACCAGTCCATGGCAACCGATGGTGATTCGAATTCTCATCAAATCTATAACAGTATGCTGAGATCGACGACAGGGATTAGACTTGACCGTGCCGGCGCCGACTCGTTCCTCGACATGGAGGAATCAGACGCGGAATCGCATCGGTACTCGGACGACACGCCTATCCTACAGCGCAACGACGAGAGCCCCGAGAAGCCTTCAAAGGAGAACGGCGTGACTTTTGACGCCCTGGTTGATCGACTCCTCGCGCCGCGCTTATCGAAGCCCGACAACAACTTCTCTGAAGTGTTCCTTTGCCTGTACCGGAAGTTTGCTGCTCCTGGGAAGCTTTTCTCGGCCATTCTCGAGCGTCTGGATCGGGTGAGAGAAGATAAGACGGCACATTACCTTTCCAAGACCGCAAATCAGCTGCGAATGATTGAGGTCATTGCGAAGTGGGTGTCGTTATACCCAGGTGACTTTGCCCGACCTGCAACGAGACGGAACCTGGAGGAGTTTATCAGACATCTCTCCACTGAGCCGATTTTCTCTATCGCAGCACAGCAAATGCGCCGCAACCTTCATTACAATGTCATTGAAGACGACGACACTGGCTGGGCCAACTCAGACGAAACTGGCGACAAGGTTGCCAGCCAGCTCCTGTCAAAGGAGATGAGCGAGCTTGCCGTTGGTATCAGCACCATGCAATTTGATGACGAGCACAATGGACGACCCTCGGCTAGCTCCGATGCCTCCCAACTCGATCGCGGCAGCAGTGTCAGCAGCCAATTCCATTTTCATACATACGACGAGTACGAGAGGGAGGCTTCATCCTTGGAACCGAGGGATCATTTACCTATGAACAAGACACGATACCATATTTTCATGGATATTCCCAACGAAGAGATTGCGGACGAGCTGACGAGGATTGATTGGATCATGTTCTCGTCGATCCGGATCCGCGATTTCGTTCGTCACGTCAGTTTATCAGCAAGCCAAAAGGAGAAATGCAAGAGTCTCAAGAACGTCAACCGCATGATCGCCCATTTCAACCACATCGCCAAGTGGGTGGCTAACATGATCCTGCTTCGCGACAAGCCCAAGCATCGAGCGCAGATGCTGGAGAAGTTCATGCACATCGCCGTCAAGCTGCGGCAGCTCAACAACTATAATGGTCTCGCTGCCATTGTCGCCGGTATAAACGGCACGGCTATCCACCGCCTGGCACAGACCAGAGCCCTCGTGCCCGAGGGTGTGACCAATCGATTCACCAGACTCTGCATTCTGATGGGCACTCAGAAGAGCCACTTCGCTTACCGTTTGGCTTGGGAGAACTCGCCGTTGCCACGCATCCCGTTCATACCCCTCCATCGACGCGATCTCGTTTCTGCCGAGGAAGGCAGCAAGACTTTTGTCGGGAGCAAGGGTGACCGTGTCAACTGGAAGAAGTTTGAGGTGCTTGGTGAAGTTCTCTTGCCGGTGATGAAGAGTCAAGGGGCGGCATACCCGAATCTGGCGAGGCACGATAACGCCCGGGAGCTGATTCTTGGGTGCCGCATGCCGACAGATGATGAGGTACGAGTTCCCATACCTTTCCTCCAATTTTACTGATCTCGACTAATAATGTGCTCAAGGATATTTATCAAAGGAGCGTGCAAGTCGAGAGCGGAGCATCAGGTGCAGGTGATCTTGTGAGGAAGAAGACGTTCCCATGGTTCGCAACGAAATAGAGCATTTAGAGGAGGAATTTCTCTAGTCATGATCTTGAAGGAGTTAAAGGCCTCCCTGGATATCAAGGCGTTTATTATAGATCTCTGGAATGAGCAAATCAGGAAAGCGTTGCACATGTTTCAATTTTGTTGCACTGCATTTCGCTATGTGAGGAAGGTGCTGGCAAAATGTGGCAGCCGCTCTACAGGTGCTCGCAAGTGTCAGACTTGTCCGTCCTCGACGTCCAGCGTATCGGCCCCTCAACCCTTTCCAGACTTCAATACTAATGTTGAGGCTGTCTGTGCCATGGGCTTATCATGGCTCAGTCGACGATAAGCTTGCCACTCCTACAGCTGGGCAGTCGTCGGGATGACCTTGAAGTGACCATACGTGGGTCTTTGCTCCTCAGCCTTTCCGAGATGCTGGGCACCGATGATCTACCTACCATTTCCACAATTGAAGAACTCGAAGATCTGGTGGAGAAACAACAAGCTTGGATCAACCGAGTAGGGCCATGCTTGGTTCGATTTTCAGCATCAGCATCCTCGCAGCTGGCTCATACTGGTCTGTCTAGAGAGGAAACCAGGGAGTGCATACTGAACTGTACCGTCTGGAATCAGTTGGGCCTTCGTCTTGTCGATGCGGGACAGGATGCTGAGGATATTACCTTCTCGGTGCAGCATCCTGTCTTGAGCTCAAGTCTCTTACCGCCAAAGGGAGCTTTGACGGTTGAGTTGAAGGAGGTTCGTGTGGCTCTGGAGTTCTCGAGAATGGAACTGACGAGACGTCATCGTCGGAACAAGAATCCTAGACATGGGATCACTGTAAAGGGGCAGCAGCTTGCTCCGAAGGTCAGCCCTGAAGACTTGCAAGCTATCGAAGTCTTCCTGTCACAGGCCGGCATCAGCACTCCCGAATGGCATTCAGGTTCTTCCTCGACGTCTCGAAGTCAGGGCGATTCTCTTGGGCATTGTTCATTCCCAAACCCCAAAGTCAACTTCTCCACGCTCGTGCCAGCTGCTATTAGTGCACTCCTTTTCGGCAAACAAAAGCGACATGTCGGTGCCAAATGGGTGGAAGGC
This sequence comes from Sarocladiaceae sp. CBMAI 1973, assembly GCA_021347865.1. Classification (NCBI taxonomy): domain Eukaryota; kingdom Fungi; phylum Ascomycota; class Sordariomycetes; order Hypocreales; family Sarocladiaceae; species Sarocladiaceae sp. CBMAI 1973. The sequence continues at coordinate 23,568 of WNLN01000271.1, forward strand.
GGGGACTGGGATGGTCTGGTACAGCTTGCACCTGCGGTCTTTCATGTCCCATACTTGGAGGTAATGACTCTGGCTGCCTTGCTGACCCTTTCCATTGTGTGAGTCTAAGCTAATTCGAGATCTGTAGACTGTCGCCGGAAGGGCGAAGTTCATGCCTGCAATAGCCATGTCACTGGCACGAATGGTCGATGCAGAATCACCCGGTCTTCGGAAGCTTGCGACAAGTTTCGAGAGGATACGTCTGAGCATGGACGACGACCTTAGCTACGAATCTCAGCGTGACACTGGAGATGTGGTCTCTGGTATTGAGCAGAGCATATGGAGAACTCTCCTGAGGCATACAGTGGTCCCAAAAGTGGCTACGTCCGGGACGAAAAGAAGGCAGCATGATCCAACCGCAAGAGAAGACACCCAGTCCAATCCCTCGACATCATTGACATTCGACTTTCCTAGGACGATTGAGTTCCATGTCGACACTGTGCTTCAAGCGAATCCACATGCTCCAGTCGACATCTTGCAAATGGAGGACAGATTTTACAACGAGCAAGAGAGCCCAATATTGGAGCTGACAGTCGAAGGCGATCATCACTTGAGATCGTCTGGGCAGATTCAAAGCTTTCATGAGGAACTACCATTCAGGAATTCATACAGGGAGGATGCGACCTCAAGTATTCTGACGCTTGACTTTCCCGCGTCACTCGAGTCTCGAGAGCGACTTGAAGCAGCCTGTGTTGACCCTTTGCTCACAATGGATCAGGACTCAGGGGAAACCTATGCTGAGGTTCAGGCTATAGATTATGGCGAGGCAGTATGGCATGGTGGAACGCAGACTCTTGTTTTTGGCGCAGCAGGGCAATACAAATGACTGGGAGAGGTTTCGAACATGTACAGCAATATTTGAAGTCTGATCTAGTATATATGAGCGTTCAGCACTTCTCGAGGACCGCGCGACTTTGTGAACGGTATTGATGTTGGTATTCCAAACGCCTATAACGGAAAAAGAAATCATCGGAAAATCGACAAATGTTGAGAACGGTAGAACTAGCTTGTCGCCATCACCAAATAACCCCGGAGATCCTCCTCAATGATCTCAAAGCAGGACTAAGCCAGCACTCAGAAGTGCGGTGCAACTGTTTGTAACATGCTGGTTGAGGTGCGACAAAGTAGCTGGCTCGCCTCTCGGGAATGGAATCCGTCTATGGGCAGCTCATCTTCTGGCGTTCGGCTTCGTGGGCGCGGCGGTCTTCTTCTTCGCCTTCTTGTCCGCTTTGGCCTTCTTCTGTTCGGGCTTCATTGTGGCGTAGTGAATATACCAGTGGATGAAGATCTGCACTCCAAGGCCAACGAGGACTACCAGGAGATAGGTGAACAATTCAGGCTGGTCGTTGAGGACGGCGACGGCTTCGTCGGTGGCGCCGATGGAGCTGAAGAAGTCGAATTGGCCCATAGCGAAGGTTCAAGGGGCTGTTGGGGAGATTGGTTCTGCTGAGTTGAAGTTCTCGAAAGATAAGGAGTTCTCCCGTGGTCGACTGCGGGTACAAATGAAGAGCGAAGATGATCGGTGTGTTGTAGACGAGCCTGCGTCTACGGGCGCACGAAGGTCGAGATCATGTACGACGAAGTATTACAAGAAATAGTGCGATATCAAGTGGAAGAGGCTCACAAGGAAAAGAGTGTGATGATGAAGAACCCAAGTTCGAGAGTTTTACAGTCTACGAAGGAAAGTGAGGTTGTTGAAACAAGCAGTGTCGCGGTGACCGGGGGGTCGGCCTGAGACGTTTCAGCATCGTGACGGGGAGACCTGGGCTGTCCTGGGTGGTCTGATGGTCGGCACTGGAAACAGAAGCTGAACAATAATCCAGAGTCACGGCAGATCATTAAAATGTAGTGCGTATCGACTGAAATGAGGAGGCTTACAATCGATGATAATCATGAGATGTAGAGTGTTGAATGCTGCGAGGGGCACACGTGACTGTCGACTTCCCCTGGACATTGAAGGTGGTCCCACCAATTACCGCATTGGGTGCTTGCTTCCATTGAGTCCCCGAAAAATCTCAAGCTTCGTGATGAACACCACCACGCGACACGCCTGCAACATATATCCGTCCCGAACTCAGCTCGACGCAGCACACGACCTGCTCTACCCACTGACTCGAACACAAGAGAGCGGTCATGAGCGCTGCTCGACCGGCACGTAGCCTTCTCGGCGGCTGCGTCGCCGTTGCCTCTGCCGCTCCTCGACGAGCCTCTCCCATTAGCACTGCCGCCGCTATCTCATCCTTCCGCCAATTCCACAACTCTTCCGCTTCGCGCTCAAGGCGGAGATCAAGATTCAAGAATGTCACCGCCGAAGAGATGGGGCTGCTGAAGCCCGAAACAATGAAGCAGTACACCGAGGAGAAGTTCCCCGATTTACCTGAGGACTACTACAAGGAGGTCGAGAAGAAGTATGGCAAGGCACACGTCGAGGCTCTCAAGGCTGGACAGAAGGCCGTTAGCACGGAGGATCTTGCAATGCAGGGACGTCTTCGCGATGATGACCATAGGCCCGAGTACGTCGAGGACTACGCGACGTTGAACCCGTTGACCGACATTCGACCCGATATCGGCAACGGAAAGGCACAGCAGCCGCACTGGCCAACACTTAGCGAGTTCGGTGAAGACTTCGGTCTCAAAATGATCAAGCTCACTCAGAAGTCAACCGACGATCAGCTCTCGAGGGCAATGATCCGCGCCCTACGCAAGGTGAAGCAGTCGAAGGGTGCCGAGTTCCTTGATCTCACAATGGAGGAGCTCGACGATCTCGAGAAGGATCCGGAACTTTTGCAGAAGTACGTTGAGGTTGAGGGCGATGTCACTGCGGAGGCCACTGCCGGAGGACCGAATGTCATCTCCCGTGCTCAGGCCGAACAGCTCGATGAGGCTATCGAGAAAGAGTTGGCGGCTGAGTTCGAGTCTATCGAGCGGAATGACAGTATCGAATCCATCAAGCCCACCGGCCTGGAGCTAATGGCTGATGGTCCTGCTGGTACTATTCGCGCTTACTCCGCTGAGTCCAAGGAGTTCGGCAAGGTTCCTGGTGTTGCCGGCCTCTACAAGCTCCCCAACCCGGATGAGGAAGGGCAAGACGATGACGGTGCTTTCCAAGAAGTGCAGCGTTTGACGAGTATGAGTGTACATGAACTGCAAAGTCTGTTCAACAAGGTCCTCGTCGTCCGTTCCGTTCACAACCAGACTCGTCTCGGAAAGGTTCGCAGTCTGTCGGTGCTGGCAATTTGCGGAAACGGCAACGGCATGTTGGGAATGGCGATGGCGAAGAGCACAGAGCCGGAGGTAGCGACATCAACTGCGAAGTTGCTGGCCATCCGAAACATGAAGCCAGTAAGGCGGTACGAGAACCGGACGGTGTTTGGTAACGTGAAGGCGAAGATCTCGGGAACGGTCGTCGAGCTGTTCGCCCGTCCTCCAGGTATGTCTTTGACTTGTTTGCAGTTGTGATGCCTCGACACATGCTAACGTTATTAACCCTCAGGCTTTGGTCTACGCGTTCCTCACCGTCTCTTCGAGATGTGCCGCGCTGCCGGTATTCACGACCTCGCATCCAGCATGCCCCGATCGAAGAACCCCATGAACTCCGTCAAGGCGGCATATAAGGCGCTTTTGAACCAGCCCGATCCGGAGGAGATTGCGATCGGACGAGGAAAGAAGCTCGTAGATGCTCGCAAGGTGTACTATGGCGGCTCGGTGTACTAGGTGTGGAGATGTGTGTATATCAAAGTATACCTATATAGGATTAGAGGAGAGGTCACCCATTGTAGCATCTACCATGGATAGCTACGTGTATCATTGCATAACAAGCTTAAATTTTCTTCCTTGACATGGGTATCATAATCATCACGCTCCCTCGACAATGTGTTGCCAATCCAGGGCCGTGCATAGATCGATTCGCTTGAGCCTCTTCAGAGTTGCTCGGCTTTCGATCATCCCTCCCATGAAAATGTGCACAGGACAACCACCAACTGCGCTTCATTGCGCACTCTGGTCGCCCCAGTCGATCTCTTGTTGAAGGACAATACTGTAGACACTCGCCTTGAGCAAGGTAAATGCCAGGCTAGTCTTGCGTTCCAATTCGCGCAAACCGTCGAGGATTTCAGTACTGGGGTTCGAGGCGAGGTCATCGACGGTGGAAGCCAGCTTCATATGTTCGGTCAGTCCTTGAGTCTCTAGACGCGTAAAGTAGGCATTCGCGCGACACGAAATGGCCGCTTACCTTCTTCATATTCTCTGCGAGGCGTTCATATTCCTCGAGCACCTCTTGTTCGAGAGGGCTGAGCTCCGGAGGGGAGAGGACATTTGATTGCTCCATCCCTATGTGCGTATTTGTGGGAGGATGGTAGATGTGGAAGTCGTGGTGGGACAGGCGCGTTGAAGCTGTGGAGGATATTTTGGCGGGGTCGTCAGACCTTGGGTGCAAGGGAACCATGAAATGGGAAGCAGCGCGGTAGAGTCAGCAAGTGTGTCATGACATGTGTTTTTACTATTGAGGGAGCCAGAATCGTCTGTAATAAACGCATTGGGATGTCATATTCACTTTTGCTGTACATCATGCTCATCACTGCCACAGGTATCCCCGGTGCTTGAGGATAGCTGCATAACCCGAAAGACTTGAGGTGCAATTGCAACAGCACCGTAAACCCGAATGATAGGCAAAGTGGACATACAAGGGCTCATGATGACATGCTCAACCTTCTGAAAATCATGAAGACTTTCTTCGGGTCTTTATGATGTATTATTGGGCAGAAAAACGAAACACTTATCACGAATGTCGGGAGCTGCTTGCCATTCATTACCTTATGGTTGCGAGTGTAGGGTACTAAGTTTGACCAGGTGGGCGCCCAGCAACGACCAAATAGGCAATCCAGTAAACACTGTCCCACTGCTCCTCCAGGTCCATCGTCACTCAAACTATCCACTCTATCGCCCTTCAGTCATTTCTTCAACGTCGCTTTTCCTGACCCGAACATTGGAATCGTCGACAGTAGACTCAGAAAGGCCCTTGACTGAGTTGAGAGACACAAATATTGGTTTGCATCCCTTCCACCGCCCATCACATGCCGCCCATTGCCCCGCTAACCGTTGGAATGCGCGGCCAGACAGCAATCGACCTCGATACCGTCAATCATAACTCCTCGAACGCCATCAACATGGCCCAATTCCTTACCACAGTGTTCGTTGATCCCCTGATACCGCCATCATGTCCCTCCTATTTCGCTACCTGAGCCCGGCGTCGTACTCGACGATGGCCAAGCTCGACAGCACCATCATCCCAGTCCATACAGACGAGCCCGTTGCCGATCCTCTGGGTATCATAAATAATACTAACGAGAGATGCTTGACGGACAGGAACCAGAGGACCAGGAATCAGTTCCGTCCCCGGGTAGGGAAGGGGGGTAGCACGAGCGCGCAACTGCGACAGTATGCAGAGGTTACGCTTGGTGGTGGTAGTCTGAGGAAGGTCGTAGCCTTGCCCGAAGGCGAGGATGAGAACGAATGGCTTGCCGTCAACAGTGATTACTACCCAGGTGTCAAACCCAGTAAAAGGGATCGTCAACTAACGACACATTACAGTGGTCGACTTCTACAACCAGATCAATCTGCTCTACGGCGCCATTACCGAGTTCTGTTCACCGCAGTCATGCCCCGAGATGAAAGCCACTGATGAGTACGCATGACGCAAGCTTTCGTACGAAACGAGTGTTGGACTAATGGCAATACAGATTCGAATACCTCTGGCAGGACAATGAGAATTACAAGCGGCCTACCAAGATGCCAGCGCCCGTGTACATCGAGCACCTCATGACATGGGTGCAATCTAAAATCGACAACGAGCAGGACCTCCCAAGCAAGATCGGTAAGACAGAGCCCGACTTCGAGACTCCCGATGGTCAGACACTAACAAAGGTCTCTCAGGCGTCCCATTCCCCAAGTCGTTCCCGGCCCTGGTCCGCCAGATCTTCAAACGCATGTACCGTGTTTATGCGCACATTTACTGCCACCATTATCCCGTCATCCGAGAACTTGGACTCGAGCCGCACTTGAATACAAGCTTCAAGCAATACGTGCTCTTCATCGATGAGCACGGCTTGGCGAGTGGCAGAGACTACTGGGGTCCACTCGGTGACCTGGTTGACAGTATGCTTAAGAGCGACTGAAACTACGGCCATGGCGAGGAGGAGGGCAGGATTTTACGGGAGAGTGCAGGCGCAGGGCGTTTGGGACAGGCATATTGTAAAGCAGGGATTCTTGAGGTTTGCGTGTTGTTTGATTTGGTATTGTTTGTTTGTGAGTAGAGGCGCAGTACGTTGGCATAGGATGGAGCGACAAGACATTGCAGAAACAGCTTAATTGCATCACGTCACGATGTTTATGGTATGCGTAGACTTGAGGAGCTAATTCGATTTCTTCGTGATGAAATAATTCGATGAGGCATGGCCAGTATGGTTGTAAGGCGCTGTTAGGTGATCCTTGGCGACGGAGGAAAAATTGGAGCCTCAATGTTCAGGCACCAACAGTCGAAATTGCCGAACCTCTCCCACGACGAAAACCGAGCTTCACGACGCCCCGGATCTCTCCTACTGAACCACTCAATCCACCACCAATTCCATCTCCCGCCTTCCTCGACTCTCGTCATCCTCGGTCCCGCGAAACAGTCGACGAAAATGTTCTCCCGTCAGGCCATCCGCTCCGTCAGGGCCGTCGCCCCCCAGCGCGCCCTCGCTTTCCGGGCACCCATCCGGTCCTACGCTGCCGCCGCCGAGTCCCAGCCTCCGATCGCTGTCTTCGGCGTTGATGGCACCTACGCCAGCGCTCTCGTATGTTTGGACACCGATTGAATATGGATGCAAGAGGGCATTGCGCAGTATTTGACAATACTGCCGCGACTCTGCCTTCCGTGGACCCGAGACCATCCGCTAACCAGATCCTGCGTCATTTCACAGTACACCGCCGCCGTCAAGTCCTCATCCCTCGACCCTACCGCCAAAGCCCTTGCCACGCTCGGTTCTCTCGTCGAGAAGGATGCCAAGCTGACCACCATCCTCTCCGCTCCTACTCTCTCCAACGAGGACAAGTCCGCCATCGTCGCTGAGCTCGCCAAGCAGTCCGGCGCCGGCAAGGATGCCACCGTCAAGAACTTCCTCGACACCCTCGCCGAGAACAACCGTCTCAGCATCCTCGGTGGTGTCTGCGAGAAGTTCGGTCAGATCATGGCCGCTGCCCGTGGCGAGGTCGAGATGACCGTTACCAGCGCTCAGGTATGTTTAGGCCGAGGAGAAGGGGGGACCATAATATCAATTGGAGATCCACGGAAAAGAGTGCTGACAAGTCTCTGTACAGCCCCTTGACAACAAGACCCTGAACAGGCTGGAGTCTGCTGTCTCCAAGTCCGAATACGTTGGCTCAGGCAAAAAGCTCAAGGTCACCAACGAGGTGAGTTACTGATACATGCTATTCGGCATTTGCGAACTTGTTTGGCTAACTCGATAAAGGTCAACCCTGACATTGTCGGCGGACTTGTCGTCGAGGTCGGTGATCGCACGATCGACCTCAGCGTCTCCTCTCGCATCGCCAAGATGAACAAGCTCCTTAGCGACTCTCTGTAAATTATCAACCACCTCCTATTATCCAAACCGATGCGGAAATCGACCCTCTATTTTGCGCATTTGAAATAGACCACGTTCCAAGCCTGTGACGTGCGAAACAACCCTCGGATTATGCTTTTTAAAGGAAACCCCCGTTTTCCCTTTGTACCAAACACCAAATGCGGCCTACGGGCCGAGACTATTACGGCGGGTGGGAGAGTCGCAGGAATGGGAAAGTAGCGGCTATCCTTGTGAGGATGGCTGAGTTGTGCATAGCCTGGTGTGTGGGAATAGAAAGGATTGAAATCTGAAACTTGCCCGTGCTGGCTATCGTGATAATTGTCAATTACGATGACAGCCAATCGTGTTACTCTCCACGGATGCCCAACTGTACCATTTTGATCTGTTCACAGCAAATGGCGAGCATGACGTGAGACCTGCGGGAAGATTACGTTGATGAATTGTTGGAGTAGTTTCAATTAACTACTAGCTAGGTGCCCTTGTCTATGAGTCAGGTCCTGTGCAAGCAGCAACCATTGCTCGTTGCAACCATATCTCGTCGTTGAATAGATCGACACGACGCTGTACACTGTCCTCCGATGGGACAGAGTCTGGTTGGTCACGACCCCAGACGAAGCGGCACATATAAGCTCTGCAGCATCCCCCCTCTGACCCTACTGCGACTCATTGAGACCAATAGCACGCAATTTCTGTCGCCTTGAATCTAGCTTCTCATCTTTGTAGAAACCAAGCCATCATGACCTCCCCTTTGACCATGAGCCCCGAAATGATAAAGAAGTTTTGGTGTCCATAAAATGAAGACCACAGGAATCAACGCCAGGCTGAAAAGCAGGAACGGAAAAAAGTAATACAAAGTGTTTTGTTGCGGGCAGGGTATTTCGGAGAGCCCAAATTAATGATTCGCCCAGGGATCCAAATCGGCAAGACGGCCCTCTGACTTGGCATGGGTCCGTCATTACCGTGGGTCTGACAGATCGAGGGCTAGGTATGCACGCTGTAGGGCCTTCGCCTCGCGCCCATCTCTCTCCAGTACGGTCACCCAATCACGGAGTTGGATCTTCCGGCCCTTCTCCTTGTCCTCTCGCCATGTTCCAAGACGGTTTCTACCCTCGGTGGTCATAGCCATGTTTCCAGGTGCAGGCGATCCGGGCACAGCGCCCAAGCCTTTACCGCCGCCGCCGCCTTTGCTCGGCGTGGAAGTGCCGCTGCCGCCCCTTCCAACGTTCATCCAGTCGTATGACTTGCCAGATTTCTTCTTGCCGAAGAGGCCACTCCTGCCACCAAGACCAGCAAACATGCTGCTCGTCATATTTTGGTTGGCATGGCTGTGTGCTTCCGCAGCCTTCATTTGCTGGTTCTTCTTCATTTCCTTCTTGGTCAGGGCCTTCTCAGGCTCAGGAGCAACAGAACCAGGGGTGGCCGGTGCAACACTATTCGCCCGCGATGCCGAAGGGCCTCCGTCAGTGATGCCGTCTTTCCGTTTCTGCCGCATTCGTAGCCGAGCCTCCTCCCATTCGCGCTCCTTCTTCGCCTGCTCACGCATCGTAGCCGTCATGAAGGACGCGATCTTGGGCAATTTCGATGCCGACGTTCCATTTGGCATTGCACCGTTCGCAAGGCCTGCAACATGTCAGTGGAAACCCTATCATTGGTCTCAGGATGAGGCTCACGCTTCAAAGGATTTGTGCCCGGGCTCGGAGCACTTTCAACAGCCGCATTACCGTCTACAGTGTCCCCAATAGGGTCACGATTGGACGGTGCTGCAGCAACGGCCCAGTCCTCGGGAACTTCACCATGTGACGACTTTTGGCGCGTAGTCGCGACGAGTGAAACGTCCTCCAAGAGTTCGCGGACTCTGTGTTTCGATGCAATGGAGAGCAATGCCAGCTGATCCACCAGATAGGCATCATGAGGGATGACAGATCCGGTCGTATGGATAGTGGCTGTCGAGTCCGGCCCTAATTTCGTAGTCACGATAACCTTGGGCTGCGCCTGTTCTGGGACCTTCATCTTACCCATAGAAGGGACATTGTTCTTGTACTCCAGGTTCAGGCCGATACTGTGCTCTCGTGCGATCTTGTCGGCTCTGCGATGGAGAAGAGCAACCAAAAGAAAAGGGTCCTTGACTTCCTGAGTTCGGGTCACTGCGAGGCGCATCGCGGAGTCTGACCATGCCTTCTCTGCGGCATCGCGCGCGACCTTTTCCTGCTCAGTCTCAGCTAGCGCTTCTGCGCCCTGGTTCGCTTGACCTGCTCCATAGAAGCTGCCCTTCGATGCAGGCTGATTTTGCGGGAACCCTGTCCTTGCCTCAGTATCAAAACTGGTCGCATACAGCTCTGACATATATTTCTCCTCCGCAGAGAGGTCGATTCCCGTTCCGGCCAGAGAGTCCATCGGATCGTACTGATAGTCTTTTGTTGCCCGATCGGCAGGCCTTTGAGGTGGACCCATGACCCCGGCAGCTTGTGCCGGCGTGGCAGCGTGTGGAAGCGGTGCCATTGTCGCGGCTGTGTACTGCTGTTGAGGCTGTTGGGGCAACTGAGGCGCGTGAAGAGGTGGGGTGCCAACGGCTTGCGTATTCGGTAAATTCAGTCCCGGTGTGACGTGGCCATTTGTGTATGGCGTTGAGTATGCCGTTGGGGTGTTCGCACCTTGCGGATACGTGGGTGAAGCAGTTGTCGTCGGAGGCGTCGCTACAGCCACAGGACTAGCTGCATACGGAGAGCCTGCATAAGGAGAATCTGGTTGCGAAGGCGCACCATCTGTCCGAGGGCGCTTGTTCGGTGGTAACGCGAAGGCAGATTGCGATGCTGCTGGCGAAGGGCTGTGTTGAGCAGGTGAGAAGGCCCGCGGCGGCGGGGCCTGATGCTGTGGTTGAGCCATATCTTTGGGTAAGATATGTGGTCAACCACAAAGAATAATCGGGACGTGTGCGGTAACAGCGCGCGCGACCAGGAGCTGAGCCAGTAGGGATGCGCTCAGCAGGCCGCGAAGCCTTTCACGAAGGACGTGACCACTCCCATCCGGCGCCGCAGGTTCCGTCGCGTGTGATGTTGCAGATATTCCTGGGATGATCTCGAGTGCCGAATCCGTCAGAATATCAGTTTTTCGGCGTCGGATCGCTTTGTTTCGCTGGTGTTTCGATGCCGGGAATCGTGGCTCGCGGGTCTGCTCATGATGGAAGGGGGAGGAAGTTCCAAGTTGGGGGTTCGCGTAGATTTAAAGTCACGTGAGCAGCAGCCTCACTCCAACAGTGTGACGCGTGCCACCGAACTTCAGCCGCGTGCGACTTTGGGCTTTGTTCCTTTCTCGTTCCGACTTCACTTCAATTCCGATCTCGACGAAGCCTAAAACTAGTCGAACCGAAGCTCTTCCAAGTGGCGAGTAGCCTTCATCGAGGGTCTTGCGACTCTGAATCCATGCTATTGCGAATTCGATAATCACCCGGCCTGCTGCGCGCTCGCAGCCAGAAACACAGCGACCATGGCCTCGAAGCGCAAAGCTTCAGCGCTGAATGCGACCGTGGCCGAAGAACCGGTCGATCCTGCCGATGAGCTGATGTTCTTATGTCTAGGCGGCGGCAACGAAGTAGGAAGATCATGTCACGTCGTGCAGTACAAGGGCAAAACTGTCATGGTAAGTATATCAATCTGGAACTTATGGTGATGCAAGCTCACCGCCTCCCATAGCTTGATGCTGGTCAGCACCCTGCCTACGATGGACTCGCCGCACAGCCTTTCTTTGACGAATTCGACCTCAGCACTGTAGACGTGCTTCTCATCACTCAGTAAGCGACTTGATACCCCCGAATTCCTCGAGCCCCGATCCATATCCCCGTATGATTGCAACATTGGTAGTGGAGGAGGACTTGTTCGTGTTGTAATAATGTCGGCCTGTCGTCCTCCGCTGCCTCCCATCTGAGGCCTCAGCCTTACTGTACAAACGTTATGTCAGATCAATACAAACAATTTCCTCCTCACGCCTCTGCCTTGCTTTTGTGACTCCACCTACACATCATCCATTTTCGAGCCACAGTACGAAAAACATGAAGCCATGCTGACAGGGCATCAGTTTTCATATCGATCATGCTGCCTCTCTGCCATATGTCCTTGCAAAGACAAACTTCAAGGGACGCGTCTTCATGACACATCCGACAAAAGCCATCTACAAATGGCTCATTCAAGACAGCGTCCGCGTTGGCAATACCGCCTCAAATCCGACTGTGCAACCCATGTACACTGAGCAGGACCATCTCAACACATTTCCCATGATTGAGGCCATCGACTATCACACAACACATACCATCTCCTCCATTCGAATCACCCCCTATCCTGCTGGCCACGTTTTGGGTGCTGCTATGTACCTGATCGAGATCGCTGGGCTGAAGATATTCTTCACTGGCGACTATTCAAGAGAACAAGATCGACATCTTGTCTCAGCCGAAGTTCCCAGAGGCGTCCAAATCGACGTGCTCATCACTGAGTCTACATATGGTATCGCCTCTCACGTTCCGCGTGTTGAGCGCGAGCAAGCACTAATGAAGTCCATCACGAACATTCTCAATCGTGGTGGCCGAGCTTTGCTACCAGTCTTTGCCCTCGGTCGGGCTCAGGAACTCCTCTTGATTTTGGACGAATACTGGGGCAAACACCCAGAGTTCCAACGGTTCCCAATCTACTACGCCAGTAATCTTGCTCGCAAGTGTATGCTTGTCTACCAGACCTACGTTGGAGCTATGAACGATAACATCAAGCGCTTGTTCCGCGAGAGGATGGCAGAGGCCGAAGCAAGTGGTGACAGTGCTGGAAAGGGTGGCCCCTGGGACTTTAAGTATATTCGATCCCTCAAGAACCTCGACCGGTTTGATGACATGGGTGGGTGCGTCATGCTTGCCAGTCCTGGTATGCTTCAGAGCGGAGTGAGCAGAGAGCTCTTGGAACGCTGGGCCCCCTTTGACAAGAACGGTGTCATCATCACGGGTTACAGTGTGGAGGGTACGATGGCGAGACAGATCATGCAGGAGCCTGACCAGATCCAGGCTGTCACAGCGAGGAGTCTTGCTGGAGCGAGGAGAGCACCTGGAGGTGAGGGCGACAAGGTCATGATCCCCAGGAGATGCAGTGTCCAAGAGTATTCATTCGCGGCGCACGTTGATGGCGTAGAAAATCGCGAATTCATTGAGGAGGTCGGAGCTCCTGTGGTGGTAAGTTTCACATCTGATGTTCCCGACTGATCGGCAGGACTGTCCAGGTGACTGACGGCCGTTGCTATAGATTCTCGTTCACGGCGAGCAACACAACATGATGCGTTTGAAGTCTAAGCTTCTTTCGCTCAATGCCCAGAAAACCGTCAAAACCAAGGTCTTCTCACCACGTAACACCGAAGAGCTTCGTATTCCCTTCAAGACCGATAAGACCGCCAAGGTTGTCGGTAAGCTCGCTGCGGTGCCACCACCAAAGATCACTCCTATTCCCGAGGAGGGTGACGAGTCGGTGCAAGCACCTACAGAAACAGACGACACCGAGGCACCTCTCGTCACGGGTGTACTTGTGCAGAACGACTTCAAGCTTTCCCTGATGGCGCCTGAGGACCTCCTAGAGTACGCTGGTCTCAATACCACGACAATCACTTGCAAGCAGCATCTCGTTCTTAGTGCCGCTGGCATTGAATTGATTAAATGGGCCCTGGAAGGCACGTTTGGAGCAGTGGAGGAACTACCTGAGATGCGCCGCGCAGGGATTAAAGAAGCTCACGCGAATGGAGACGATACGGAGATGTCAGATGCTAAGGACGAAACTCCTGCCGCCGCAGATGAAGAGGTTGCTACGCTCGTGGCTGCTTACCTGGTCATGGGCTGCGTCACTGTCCGCTATCGTACTAATGGCCAGGTTGAGCTCGAATGGGAGGGCAACATGCTCAACGATGGTATTGCCGACTCCGTCATGGCGGTGCTATTCTCCGTCGAGTCGTCTCCCGCCGCCGTCAAGCGGTCATCAGAGAAGAATCCTCACTCACACTCGCACGATCACGACTCGAAAGCCCTTGATCACACAACGACTAAGAATCCACATGCCAACGTCTCAGCTGCGGATCGTCTTGAACGCCTACTCTGGTTCCTTGAAGCCCAGTTCGGCGAGGACAATGTTTCTCCCATTGAGACGCCGCGTCTACCATCAACAGTCAAAGAAGGACAAAACGGCAACGATGACGACACCGACATGCAGACCAAAGAAGAAGCGGAGGATCAGAAAGACGAAGAAGAGCTGGCTCAGCGCCAGAGGAAGGAGCTGGAGAGACTACACAAAATCGGCATCCCTGTGCCGGGCGTTGCCATTACAGTCGATAAGATGGCCGCGAAGGTGTGGCTGGAAGATCTAGAGGTCGAATGCTCCAACAAGGTGTTCGCAGATAGGGTCAAGGCTGTGGTGGAGAGGGCAGTCGAAGTCACGGCTCCTCTTTGGGGCTGAGTGTCGAATGGATAGGCTATGTGCCGACGGCGTGACAGGATGCGGACAACTTAAGGTCCATTTATGTACATCTACAGGTAGACATGTTCAAGTTGATTTTGAATGATGAAGATAGTAGTCAACGTGAGAACGCGACCGCAATCTTGATTCTATGAACGTGGCGAGACGTCCTAAGTATGTATGAGCTACGACTACTACTACTACTACAGTTGCATGAGAAGAGCTGTCTATCTTCGTAACGCTGTGTGAACGTTACGAAACCAGCTTCTTCGTGATATGCATATCGCCAGATAGGAAAAGGAAACGAGTCGATTAACCCAAATACTCCTTCAAGTCCTCAGACTCTTCTAACAGAGTGTCGAAAGAGAACGGAGCAAAAGGCCATCCACCGAACTCGGCGAACTTCGAGAACGACTCGACCCATGCGAGACGCAGCGAGTGAAGCATAGCACTGGTGCCCTCCATACACACGAGAATGGCGATGGCTGTTGCTTGGTTAGTTCGAAACTTGACAATTTGATGGGCGCAGGGAAACATACTGAGGAAAAACCAGGCTGTGAAACCGATGACGATGGCAATGACTCCGACAACACCATTCATTTTGAGGCACGGGCCGAGGGTCATGCTCCACAGCACGGTACTGAGCTGCTGATGAGCAAGGGACAAAGCCCAAAGACGGAGGTATGAAGCAGTGTGAGAGACACAGTTCAGGCAGAATTCTAATTGATAGTCAGTAAGTACTCGTGCAGGATTGAAAAGACTAGTAAACATACCAATGGTGTGAATGACCTGGTGGATCATCACCTCGCTGAACTCGAACTCCTCGTGCTCTTCATCAATGTTCTGAGAAAGCATGGCGACACCCTCACCGTCGTCGAAGCTATCTCCATGGCCGTTGGCTCGAGGCTCATCGTCATCACCATCCAGGGCACTAACGCGAGAGGTCTCGCCGATGCCACGGTATCCCTGAGCACGAGCGCGGTTGTGCTCCCAACGAAGGTAGAAAGGCTTCAAGAACAGAAGTACGGGGACTTGGGCGAAGGCCAAAAGTAACAAGATCACTTGGACCACGGCTTGTCCAGGATAGAGTTCCATACCATCCTCAATCTGACCAGGCTGGAGGAACATGTAAATGAGCATGTTCAGCAGACCGGGTGCCGGCTTTCCGATGGCGTTCCAATCGACGGTCCACTTGTACAGGATACACATAACAAGGTAGCCAAAGATGGACTGGAAAAAGATCATACCAGGAACAAAGTTACCCCAGATGTCGATGGGCTTCTTGAAATGCCTGGCATTGATGTATGCGAAGCAAAGAGAGTAAGTCATGTGAGCCCAACCAAGAACGATGGACATCTTCATCTTGTAACTGTTGCTGAAGAGCAGGTCATTGTCCGTCCCGTGCCACGCGTAGTCGAGGCCGAATGGGTAGCGGTAGCCCTTGTCATTGAGAGTGGCCATGACGGGCATGCGCTCGCTCCAGTTCTCTGGCTTCTTGAACTCCCAGGCACTGTCGAACAGTGTCATAGAGAGGGAGAACGAGTCGTTGTAGATAAGACCGGTGTACAAGGAGAATACAGCCATCACGAGAGCGATGTAACGACCGTAAAAGATCATGGCGAAGAGTTCGAAGGTGACCTTCTTGAGCGGCTTTTCCCAGTAGATCATGGCAACAGCTGCAGCAAGCATGATGGTAGCGTGACCAAAATCACCGAACATGACGGCGAACAGGAAGGGGAAGGTAACGATGACGGGCATAGCCGGGTTAACTTCCTGGTACGTGGCGGTACCATAAGCATTGACAATAGTCTGGAATCCCTCCGTGAACTTATTCGTCTTGAGGTAGGTCGGCGGGGTCTTGTTGGTGTGAATCTCGTTGATAATCGACGGAACGGAGAGACCAGCTCGGTTCGTGACGTCTTGAAGAGTCGACCTGATCAGAGGGAGGTCATTGGTCGGGCACCAACCCTCGGCAATGAGGGTGCGGCGGGCACGATCGTAGGAGAAGAGGTTGAGTGTGTTATACACGGCCTTCTCCTTAGAAATAAGGACCATCCAGGCAGACAAAGATTGGGAGATCTGGTTGAGCTCAGCCTGCAGAGTTGCCTGAGTGTTGTGAAGGACATTCTGGACATCCTCGAGACGGTTGTTCACGTCATGGATCTGGTCGCGACGGAGATCGCTGTTCTCATCGACTTGGTGAACATCAGCACCCATGGACTCGGAAATCTTGCGGATCTTGGCGAGAATCTCCTTGCCGTGCGCGAAGATGACGAAGACATTCTTGTTGATGGGCTCGTTGTTGGAAGGGTCGATCAGCGGCTCCGGGATCTCGGACTGGTTCATGTACAGGTTACCGCGAAGAGTACGCCAGAGGATACGCTCGAAAGCTCCGACACGATCCCTATTGATGACACCAGCGACGAAACCGATATTCATGCCAGAGAAGGAGCGCTCAACATCGGGAGCGGAGTTGTGCTGCTCCACGTCGGACAGAAGAGGCGCGTCATCGTTGTCGGTGGAAGCTCGGATATCCTCGACATTGCCGTGGGCGCGGTCAAAGAAGCTGCCAGCCTCGCGAAGAACCCAACGCCACTCAGTGAGCTCTCCCTCACGCTTCTTGAGGGTCTCGTAGCTCTCGTTGAGGTCGAAGACGCGTTGCTCGAGCTTCTGGCTGCGTTCGGCGAGCTCGTCGATTTCGGAGGTAGAGGGAGACGCAAGACGCTCAACGTCGAGATCGAGCTTGCGGAGGGGAATGCCGGTCTTCTCCATCTGAGCGTAGAAGTATCCTGTGGATGATTAGCATTGTTGGCGTCGTCGTATCGATGCAACCAGGCACATACGGAGCTGTCTTTCGACATTGTCCAGGCGGCGAATCTCCTGAGTATAGGTTCGCTGGAAAGCGCTGACATCCTCGTTGAGCTATACATAAAGCATTAGCTCACGCCACAAGTCAAGGACTTTCTCACAGTCCTTTCCAGAGGGAGCTTACATCGCGGAATTGGCAGAGGCCGAGCTCTCCAAGAGCCGTGACAACCTCCCGGCCAATTTCATTGGAGACATAGAGCTGGACCATGCTCATGTCCGCCGAGCGGAACGGGGTATCCTGCTTGGGAGCCATGACTGCAATCTCCGATGCAACGAATGTTCGCACCAAATATATGCAGGCTCTGCGGGCGGGATGTGGTCGATGATGCGGTCGTGGTGGTTTGATTAGGAGGATGGAGTCGAAGACCACAGCTGTCGTAAGTCGTCACGGGCCCGCCCTGCGCCTACGGGAGGATTAGGCGTAGTCGGGGGCTCTTTCTTCCGATCAGAGGGTCACGTGGCGACGGTGGTTCGGAGACTCGGTGTCGTGCAGGCGCAGGGGTTGATGGTGGGACCCACGTCATACTTGCTCAATTGAGACGGGAGGTTCTGCAACACCGCGACATAACGGCACTGGTTCTCTAAGTGAGTAACATAATAAGTAAAATAATAAATAGAATAGTAAGTAAAATAGTAAGTAAGAAAGTAAGTAAGAAAGTAAGTAAAATAGTATCTTGCATAGTCAATATCGCTTCAGATAAAGGACCTCTGTAAAGGTTATTTCACATGGGCTGTAACATGCTGCGCGAAGAGCCAAATTTCTCTGGGTACTGAACGCCTTGATTTTGTCAGAATACGTTTAGACAGCTGCCGACGATTGACGTACCAATGAGGTGGCGACTATGGGGACATTGGTGTCTACGATTCACGACAGAGATGGTCATATCATGAGAGTAAAGATGTTCTTTTCCTAGCCAACTCCTAACAATAGATACATGTGGCTTTGGTATCAACATGCAAAAGCCAAAAACTACCCAATGAAGTCGTGAAATGCTCCCTTTCCAAACATTGTGAAGGTTAAAAGCATGAGCTATAGCAATGCATATGAATCTGCTGGATCCTTCATCCTCCTAAACTTTTTTTTCCTTTCAAAAACATGGAATTGAAGACCAATGCATCTGGAAACCAGCAAAACACCCCAAGTGATGCATCTTTAAAAGGCAATTGAATGTTCATGTCGTTGGTAGAAAACGCGCTCGCTGCTGATGAAATGCTGAAGTGCTTTTCTTTCGTGTCGAGGACGAAATGCATACTTGTGTTTGCGTTTCGTCGTGCCTCCATAGAGACATAGCTCGTGATTGCTGAATCATGGCGAAGAGGGTACGGGTCGAAAGGATCGATATCACCTTCGTCCGAACATGAATGATCCGTACATACCGCCCACCTCGGCGAATGCCACGGGGACTTTGCGCATACCCCAACTCTCGGCGCCCATCTTCCACCATCTCGCGCCGCTGTCTCCGTCGTTGTCCAAGCGGACCAGCCAGTATCGGCTACCGAATTCCTTCGCCGTCCACCCGACACGCTCGAGGCTCTTCTTGTTCTTCGCGGCCCTCTCGTAAGTACGCTCCTCCAGCTCAATGACATGCAAAGGCGCAGTAGCAGGTGCAAGAAGAGAGCTGGCACTTCCAATGACGGTCTCCATGTCGGAAATATCGAGGTAGCGTAGGTTGTGAGGTTGCCATTGACCTTGCTGCGTAAAGATCTGGTGGATGTCGGACTGGTTGAGACCACGACCAATGGCAAGTTCCTCGAGGCTCTGAGCGAGTGTCTTGAGCAGAGGAACATGAGAAGAGTCCATTCGGCTGCCCTTGAGGCTGAGAGAGCGTAGGGTTGGGGGAAGTCGAGGCAGGAGCTGGTCGATATCGTCCTTTCCGAGCAGGAGGTGGCCAGTAGTATCGGTCGAAACACTGAGGAAGACAAGAGACTGGTTCACAGCAGGGTGGTTGAGCAAGAACTTGACTGTGGCCTCAGAGGAGAGATCGCGGCACTTGGCAAGATTGAGGTGCGTGATCCTGGCAGTAGTCGGGATCGAGGCCAGAGCCTTGTCAGTGATGCGCGTTCCAGCAACATCAAGGTGTGTCAGTCTTGGCAGGCGAGGAATCATGGTCTCGAAAACAGCTGGTGAGAGACTGATGCACTTGTGGAAAGACAGCTTCGTAATGTTGAGGGTCTCAGGCCACTGCTCCTCAAGGATCTCCTTGAACCCGTTCCTGAAACGGGCCGACGAGCAACCGCAGAAGTCGAGGCTCTGGATGCGAGGCATACCGAGGATGAGCTTGCGCAGAATGTCGGCATTGAGATCGTCGTCGATGTACTCCTGTGCGAGGAACTCCTGAAGGTATGGGGTCATCTCGAGACACTTAGCGAGGGTCTCGGTGGTCAGGTTGCGGGTCTGCGCACGCTCGCTCGCGCTGGAGAAGATCGTCGAGGGGTTGAAATGGCTGAAGTCAAGACGGCGCACGATGGAGGCGAGCGACGGGTACTCGATGATTGTCGCGAGGAACTTGCGGAAGATGCGCGAGTGAGGAATGGTGATGTGGCGGTAGAGGGTGTTGAGAGTCGCAGCATGGATGGATCGCGAGGTGAGCAACAGTGACATGAGGTCGGTGTTGCGAGTGGTGAGGCCATTGGGAGGCAGCTCGACCTCAAGCAGGTCGACAATCTGGCCAAGAACCTCGCTGGGGAGGTTCTCGAGTCTCGCATGGCCAGGCGCTGGTGTCTCGGGTTCCTTCGCAGACTGTGCCTGGTCCTCGCTATCAGCTGGCTCCGGAGGCGGACTCCATGTCATGTGAAGCTTGTGAAGGTCCTCGCAGCTACGACTGGCCTGCTTGCCCTTGATGGGGATGGAGCGCCAGCCCTTGAAGCTGTCGGCAGGAACGATGAAGCCATGGAGGCGACTGTGAGGCTGCGTCAAGGGTGGTTGGAAGCCGAAGTTGGGCTGGGGAAGCTCCTCGCTGGGAGTCTCGTCGAAGACCGGATCAGGGAGGTAGGACGAGACCTTCGACCTGGTGAAGGTCTGGGCGAGGCCGTCGTCATTCTCTCTCACGGACGAGAAAGAGGAGCGAGCGGTCTTCTCAGAGGGCGAGTTCGAACGTCCGATGGCGTTTGCGTTCTTCATGATGATGCTCATGGAGGTCGGAAGGTCGAGCACCATGTGGTGCTCGCTCCCATGGTGACCGGCCATATAAAGGACTGGTAACGGGAGTAGGGTGTGGAGAGTATGAGAGGGGAGTGCCAAAAGGCGGACAAGGGTTTTCCTCTTGTTGAGAAAGGTGTGTGCGCAAGCTAGAGACCCTTCTCGGTGAGGAGCAGAGTGGTCGTCGAGGGGAGGTTGAGGTGGAGGATGGTCGGACGAGTAGTGGTCTTTCTGTTAGTCAACCAACGAAAGACTTAGGTAAGAGGTATGGACGAGGATGCGCTGTACGATGAGATGCGGGGATGTATGTGCAACGACGGAGGGTACAGGTTGTCGATGCTCGGCGGATGTTGCAATCAGGTAACGGTTATGTGGTAGTAACGGAGGAAAGGTAGATTATTGAGGGTCCGGTTGGAAGATGGGAAAGAAGGGGTGCGATGACAAGTGGTTTTGTTGTGTCAGGCGTGGAGCTAAGGCACGGAATCTAGAAAAAGAAAGACTCGTTTTTTTCTTTTCGTCCAAGAATCCGGG
>WNLN01000272.1:0-44197 GCA_021347865.1 Sarocladiaceae sp. CBMAI 1973
ATTAATTACTACATACTACATTAATCATTAAAAGCTAGACACTATATATATACTACCCTTACTAATGTAGTAATTAATTACTAATGATTATAATAATAATCTAGTATTCAATTAATGCCAAGTACTACTTATTAATTTTCCAACCCTGGTAGTATGTGATCTCCAAAGATTAATGTAGTAGGCACTAGTAGCTAATGTATTATTGATCGTAGTAAAGGACTTGAAATACTGTACTAACCATTAGTAATTGATTACTATATTGTTAAGGACGATAGTATATAGTTTTGATAATTAATACAGAATGTAGTAATTAATTATTACATTAAATATCAGTACAGTATATCACAGCCCTGTGATTGTAGTAACTCTGAGTCACTACAATGTAGTAACTAACTAATGTAGTTAATTTTCATAGTAACTACATTAACTACACTGTAGTCAATTAACTACATCAACTAATGTAGCTTACTTTTCCTGTAACTACACTTTAATTACAGTATAGTTAATGCAGTTAATTAACTACATTAGTTTGTAGTAACTACTAGTTACAATCACAGGCCTGGTATATCATCTCGATAATCAACGCAATTAATTACTACATCAACTACTGCATTAGTGATTAACTCCTAACACTGGACTGGAGTTAGTAATTGTAGTAAATACATCGTATTTTAGTTAATACAATCACAGGCCTGATCAGTAGTAACCAAAACAGATGACAACGTATTAAATTGACTGACCATGAACCAGGCCTGGCAACATAACAGCTCAGAGACCCCCGTACGCCTTTATCTTCATAGGTGACGTAGTTCATGCAGTGAAATGACTACGCACTTAATTTACTTGAATTACGTTTCAGATACATAGGAAGTAATTTCTCAACTAACTACGTATCTAGTTGAGGTAGTTAACTTTGTTTTCCTAAATCGACTGTAACTTGACTACGTAGTTCATCAAATGTATAAGAGGTCACGGACTACAAAGTCGAATTGTACTGAAAAAACTAAAATGACTATGTAGTTAATTAACTATAAGAATGACCTTCAAGTAAGTACGTTACCAGGCTTGGGTCGCCACACCTGCTTATGGGTACATCGGCTGCACAGTTTCTTCTAACTACTTTAATCCAATATTCGCATCGCAGTTGGTAGCAAAACTTACCCGTGTGACTAAAAGCACAGAGCTACGTAACATAAATTGAATAGCAATAACCACGATCAAGAACAAGAACAGTTGATTCATAGCTGCATGCTAATACTGGCATATGCAGCGGCCAAGATTCATCTTATATGGCATTGAATTCAATGATACTCTCTGAAGAGTTGGCTCGTCGCAGCCTTGGTCGTGAC
The DNA here is from genome assembly GCA_021347865.1 of Sarocladiaceae sp. CBMAI 1973. NCBI lineage: Eukaryota > Fungi > Ascomycota > Sordariomycetes > Hypocreales > Sarocladiaceae > Sarocladiaceae sp. CBMAI 1973. The sequence continues at coordinate 1,350 of WNLN01000272.1, forward strand.
ATTAGCGAACACATTACAGCTTTATTGGTTTGTATCTGACTGAAGAATGTAAGTATTTCGCACTCTACTCCCATTTCTTTTTAGCACGGTGGCATAAAAAGGACTGATAGTAAAGATGCCATGAAACACGGCTCCCACTTCGTGGCGGCACATCATTTGTTGACACCAAGACTTGCACCCGGCGCTGCTCCCAGATCCAATACTACCATAGTTTTCCATGCATAAGACGCTCGAAACAAGACTACATTAATGCAAGCCTTTGGTGCATCAACACCTGGCTACGTTGCGATACGCCTCGGTGTAGCAACAAACGTTCTTGCCGGTAGAACATTAGTGAATTCAACTGGGACATGTAACTACTGTCGGGGGAGAGGGGGGAAGTTGCAATGTCTGTTCTCTCGAAAACGCCAAGAGGCCGATCAGCCGGGACGGAATCGCATTGTCGAATGCGATCGCCCGTTTCGAAGCGACCCCGCCATCGTCGCTGCAGGTGACAGGTTGCTAGGACAGCAAGATCCGAAGTGACCGATCATGATGAGGACTAGAAAGTCGATGTGAGCCCATGCTGGCTTGAAGGATCGCTTCCTTTCCGGCCACTCCCCGAACGATCTGCACCTTGGTCGGACGTTCCCCGTCGCAGAGCCCAGGAGATAATTCCTACCGTAAGATACCCCAGACATAAAGCGTATACGAAAAGCCTATTGGTACATTCAGCCGGGACCATCTCCCACAATAAGTAGTATAAGTAGCAGGAGGGGCATAGGATCACGCTGCGTATGCGCATGCGCAGTAAGCTGACATGCTCGTGTCTGAAAATGGTCAAGTCTACCCAAGAATAAGTCTTCTGAGTCTGTTTCTGGGTACTATCCGCGAGGCATGTCTCGTTTCGCAGTCCCGAGTCAATAGTGCGTTTCACTTACATGCCGAGGATTGCATAGAGATATCGGCTCGTCAGGGGAGATCTCGCTCAGATATGTATATAAGTATGCCAAGGACCTCCGCTGCGCGGGGCGAAGCTTGCTGCAGCATGCTGCTTCCCAGTCTTGCCCAGACACCGAGTCCGATTTGAGCATACATTCTCATCAGCTCTTCGTATCAATATGTCATTGCCGGGTGTCGATCATCCTGGCACGGATGCACCGGGAGACCCTCAAGTTATTGAGCTTGGGCCAGGTATGGCCGTTTGGGTCGGTGCTGAACGCGATGCAAGATTTATCTACAAGGAAATCTTCCAAGAGCATTGTTACGATATTGCGGAGTTGCCATCGAATGCTTGTACATGATTCTATCTCATCTCGTTTCCGCGTCTTGTGGCCTCATGCTGACGACATCATTTGCCCTAGTTATCGTCGATGCCGGCGCCAACATCGGTCCTTTTCACCTTGTACATGAAGTCAAAATATCCTTCTGCTCATGTCCTCGCTTTCGAACCCGTGCCTCAGATTCACGACCTTCTCTGCAGGAATTTGACTCTTCACAGTATACCATCACAAGATGTCGATATACATCGCTATGCGCTAGGTGCCGAGACTGCAACCTCCAAGTCGCTGACTTATTTCCCCAACGCTCCTGGTAATTCGACATTTGTACCAGGCGAAAAGGAGCTTCTGCGCAAAGCCCTACCAGAAGAGCGATTCCAGCGCATGATCGACAGGTCAAGTGCGGGAGCCACGGCTGTAGACGTGCCGTTGGAGAGGCTTTCACACTTTCTTGATGGATATCCAAATCTCGAACAAATTGACCTCCTGAAGGTCGACGTTGAAAGCTGGGAGCTGGATGTGCTACGTGGCATCAACGATGGGCATTGGAAGCTCGTGAAAGCCGCCGCCGTCGAGGTTTCAGGACTGAGCGGTCTCCTGGGAGATGTTGAGGATCTCTTGAGATCAAAAGGATTCTCGACAAGGACAGATAGAGCGTCATGGAGTTATGACACCGCACCATCGTATACAGTGCTCGCTAGGCGTAGCTCAGAGGCTCGCATTTAAGACTGCATGGCCACTGTATCATCGTGCCCTACGACGATGTCCAAGTTGAATCCTATCGAACGCCATTATTATGTGTTGCCTGGAGGGTTCTGCTTTCGGAGAGTGCATGTCGCTGAAATCAGCCTCCATGGGGTCTCTGCACTCTTGGAGGTGCCGGCCAGGATTTATGGTCGTGGTCTTTCAAGCCGAAATCCAGGATCCCGGCTAGGTACCAGGCACTCATGGTTGAGGCTCGGTGGTGAACCTCACACTGACAGGTTCGAGCGAGGTCGCGGGTTGCAGCATGCCTTGCGGACCAGTGAGACCAGTCATATCGATGTCATCGAAGCCGCCGTGGCGAAGGTCAGAGGCCAATGTCAAGTCATGCAAAGCTGGTACCGCCGACGGTGAAAGGCTACTTGCAACAGTCGCTCTTTCGGGACTTGATGGAACTTGCACTGCAATCCCGGCATCTTGTATCTTGGACAGAATTGAATTGAGCGCAGTGCCAATGACTAAGGCGCACCAAATTGATCAGTTATTGTAGCACACATGAGCATATTAGCAGAGGAAGATGGACCTACCAATGTTGACCGCACTGGCGCGATGGAGCGCATGGATGCAAAATTCCAGTTTTCGATGGGCTTGGAGGTCATCAGGATTTGCCTGAGCCTGTAGCAGGAACACCGAGGCTGCGATATAGACAGCGTAGTGTAGTGATAAGGTGCAGAAGCTCTCTCCAAATGATATGCTGTAAACATTGAAGATGGCAACAGTGGCAGTCGCTGATGATACACACTCCTGTAAGCGGTTTCTGTCGGTGCCAAGTCTGGCATTGGCTAGTGCAGGCTGCCACGAGAAGATAGGTCGGTAAAGGAGAATACGGAATGTGTGGTAGAGGCAGCTACTCTGGTCAGTATTGCCCATCCTGGCAGGAATAAGGATCACATACTTGAGTGTGACAATGTGCGACGGTGGCGCATCGTCAGGCATTTCTTTGGTCGCAATCACCAAAAACTTAGGCAGATCCTCCCACCACTGATCGAGAGACAATTCCTCCCGAAGAATGCACTCTTGGATCTCTTCTTCTGAGTTCTGGTCCGCAGGGTCGTACATGTGGATGAGAATCTGATTGAAGATAACAGATAGGGCACACATCTGCATAAAGCAGGACGTTGAGTGCGAAGGTCGCGGAGTGTAGCCCGCGCCGATAGGATAGCTCAGACCGTGGGGACGCCACAGCTCATCCTCGGCAGAGTCGTCGACTACGGTCACTTTTTCAGTATCGTTCTTTGAGTCCGGGCATTCTCTTACTCACGTATCCATTGTGGTGGCGATACAGGTGTCTGCTGCAGAGAGGGCAGTCTGCCGAGATAGAGACTGATAATCTTGTCCCAGAAGTAGCAACTCCAGAAGAGCCGACGGCGGATTTCTAGATCTTCGTCTGATAGTGTCACTGAGCCACCGTAACGTTGCACGTCGAAGCTCACGCCGAGATGATCAACGAGACGAAACGCCATTCCACTATAAAGCCAGGCCTGCGTGCTATTGCCGAGACTGCATTCCTGTGCGCTCAGTAGCAACAACGTCTGGATAGTCGGAATGGTGCAAGCACCTCGCCTCACTTCGTCAAACACCATATCACGCGAATGTCGGGCGAATAATTGCCCATGGTCGTAAGCTTTAAGAAGCTCATGTGTCGTTGGATCGGCACGTCCCCATCTTATGGAATGGGAGAGTAAGGCGTTCATCAGAGTGTGTGAGTAATAAGGACCCAGGACCAACATGTCTCCTGCAGTTTGTTAGAGGTGGCCAGGTTTCGGGTGATGTGCGCGACTAACGTGTGAAGGCAGGGCGGTATATGAAGTTGAAGAGAGGCTGTACCCAGCACCAATGTAGATCTATCAGATAGCGGAACGGCTCCTGGTGACACAGATAGTGTTAGTTAAAGGGAGTTCGGCAGTAGTCAATCGATCACGCACTGGTACTTGTGAGTTAAGCTCTATGGCACGCTGTTGCCATGCATTGTGCTTGAGTGACTGCTTGCTCTCATCTCGATCCCGCTCCGTCTCACCATCCGCACTCGTAGGAGTGTGACCTAGGCCATCGAGGAAGTGGAAGAAGCTGGTGGATCCATGGTAAGTGGTGACGCCCTTGTCGTTGAGCTTCAGTCCGTCGAACCTCCTCGGCTTTGAAGATGAGCTATCCTCGCGTAACTGACTGCTATCCGGGGTCCTAGGGTCTGGGCTTTTTGTTGTTTTCCTGCCTTGGCGCAGGTCGTTGATCTCGCCTTCGAGCTCTTTGATGCGCTTCTCGAGGCTGTGAGTGTATATGAGGGTTGGCGATCTGTCGGTGTGTTAGGATATACTACATGGTATGGGATGACCGAATCGCAGCTAAGGGTTATCGGGGTATCATATGTAGTCGGAATGCCTCACTGTTTGTATTCACACGTCTCTTTGCGGGTTTGACACCTGCTACATGCAGGCTCTGCCCCATCACATTTCACCTAATGTTACAGCACATATGGTTAGTGTCGATCTCCCGGTGGAACAGAACGGGTAGCCATCGCTAACCTTGCGCTTGCGACATTGCTCGCAGGTGAAGGCTAGCTTTTTTACGTCTCTGGCGGTGGACATCCGGATCGAAGGGCATGCGGCAAGCAACTGACAATGGACCAACGCTGGCTGACGAGAATCTGCAAATGATGCGGAAGGGATCGGATGCGAGTGTAAGGGCGCAGGTGTGGAGGAGCTGGGTTGATGGCGGGGCAAGGAGGGGCAGCATCGTCCTTATTGCAACGTCCCGCCTACCCTGTAAATTAAGTTAGGAGCCGCGATTGCAGACTTGTGACTTTTTATCGATCACAAATTTCCTACTTCTCGTGGACATGGAAAATGATTGGATATCCATGGTTTATGTGATTTTATTGTCTATGTACGTGAGCTGACCACAGTCGTCGTATTCGCGACCAGGCTGTCGGGTTGTCCTCATCTCACAAGCTAACTCCGCCATTTGTGTGTAGCATCAGTGTATGAGTTGCCATTGGCATTTTCAGCAGGATTTCTAGGCTTGGTGTGAGAAGTGGGTCAATAGGCCACGAGTGTGATTTTACTTACAACTGGGCCACCGGGAACCTCATATGAGGTGAAGTTGGGGTCATAGATCTACAACCTTGTCAGCCTCATCATCAACACAACTCACGATTTCATAACTTACGTTGGCAGTGTACCCGGAGTCGCTCTCGGAGAAGTCACCGGGAATGGACAGATCGGGAGCCCATCCGCTACCGCTGCCTCCGCTCACGGAGATCTGAGCGCAAGCGGTGTAGAACTGTGCAGCATCACCTGTAAATCACTTCATATTCGCCCAGTTGAATGGGGGCGACGAACCTGAGGGACACCCGCGGGCCACGGGTTGTGAATGCCGAGCTGGGAAATGCGAAGGAGGTACTCGCCATCGGGAATGCAGCTGGGGAAGGTGAAGCTATACTCCTCTGTGGCGCGTGGTTAGCAAGGCCCTGACATCGTGCAGATCCAAAAGATCATATGCTTACGTGACAAATCCCATGATGCTTGGCCGCCTCCGAACGTGGGACCTACAATATGGTTAGCTTCACTCGTCAATGCGGCGATTCGACCTTACCAATGTCGGCGATCTTCTGCCAGAGGCCATCACCCTGGTATTCCTTGACGGATCCTGGTGCCTGAGAAAGGAACACAGAGAGAGGTCCCTGATGGTAAACAGCCTGAAAATACCATAAGCGCCCGCCATGTATACCTTGCCTTGAAGCTTAAGGAAGAAGGCTACTTACAACATCGCTATGGAAGGTGAACTTCGAGCCAGCTGAAATCTCACGAACAGCTGTGCCAGAGCCGTCAAGGCCACCCTCGTTGCATCGCAGATCAGGAGAGTCAAGATCTAGTGAGAGTGATATGTCAGTTTTGGGAAAGCCGCTTCCGAATTTGAGATTCGGTTTGGCTTACCAACGACAGGCGAGTTGTAGTTCGAGTTGGGTCGAATGCCGCCGTCAGCGCCAACACCAGTTTGACCGTCGATGTCGAGCTGTGTCCAGATGTAGTGTCCTGCAACGCTGTTGACTAGAGCGGTCGCCGCGCCGAGAGTGCTGAGATACTTCATGGTGAGCTGAGCGAGTGTTCGTACTTAGATACAGTCCTGAAGAGATCTGGAGAGGCAATTAGATAATTGTAGCACGATTACATTGAAGTAGTTGTGAGGCACACTCGAGCGATATATAAATACAACGACTTGGTAAAGTATCATGCTTGGCGTAATGTTCGGTAGATGAGTTTCCGTATTCCCAAGGTTACCAAGATCTGCAGTACAATCGCCAACAAGCTCAAGTAAGTGATCGCATGACGACCGCAATCACGGTGCGCAAAGCCGCCTCCGTTGTCCTTTGAAAGGAAGGTCAGTGGAGTAGCCGCTTCTCGGTGGTTCTCATATTGGGCTTCATATACGTAGCCCAATCGGGGAATGGTCCAGTGCGCGATCGGCAATGCGTTATCCCCAGGGGCACTGTGACTGCATACAGGCTGAAAGCGCCCCAGTGTAAGCATGACTTGTTTGTTTCATCGAAGGAGCTTGTCCGCAAATGTTTCCTCCGCATGTGCCGTGTTCTGTGACGAGTCAGTCGCTATGATCCATCAATCAGGTTCACAGACTGCGGCGGTATTTCTTTTGCGCTTGTGTGCCGAAGGTAACTCTGCGGCGTGATGAATGGTCCTATCGTTCATGTTCATGCACAAATGACGACATGGCAGTCCCTTGTGAGTGATTCTGGCCATGCACGCTTATTAGCGTCTGCTGTGCGGACCTAATTGACGACACGAGGCGATGAGGCTTGTCGATGGGGGCTCTGTCTCCGCAGGCATTATTCCGTCGCTCGGCGCACAGATACAAATGTTCTCCACTGACGCCGAGATCATGTATAAGGCGGAGCATAAGACAATGAATCCGGGCACAGCTGGTCTGATTGCGACGGATTGCAGGACCGAACGGCCTGCTTCGAGCGTCGTGGCTAACTCGCGAGGAAGATCAGGCACTGTTAAAGAATTTGGTAATCTTCTGTGCACTGGGTTTGACGCCCTTTTGCGGGCTCTTGGATGTGTTCTGTGTAGCACTGATCTTCTTTGCTGGTGGCACTTCGCTGGCAGTAGTGTCTGATGCTTTGCGTTTGAGATCAATGGATGTCTTCTCAAACTCAGGTGTGGATTCGACCTTGACTTCGCTGACTTTTTTCCGGGGAGAAGTTTCGTTGTCCTTGACCGGCGAGCTTGCTTTACCTCTTCCAGCTTGGTTCGCGAAGAAGTTGGCAATGTTCGACTTGTTCTCCTTGCTGTTGACGGGGATGATGAAAGATGGCGAATTGTTACCGACTTTTCCGACCTCTTTACTGACAGGGTAAACTTCGAGCTCGCCATCGAAGGGTTTGAGTAATGACTGCAACTCTCTGGACCACTCATGGCGCGACGGATCGAGCCACTTCTTCAGATCATCTGATCCGGATTCCAGGATAACTGGCATACGATCGTGAAGGAATTTGAGTTGCTTGTTCGAATCAGTGGTGATAATAGTGTAAGTGTACGTCTTCTCGTCGGAGCCTTTTGGTATCATGGTCATCAGCGATCGAATAATGGCACTGTGAGTGACGTCGACCTACCATCATATTGAACGCAGTCCCACAGTCCAGCAAAGCACATCAGTTTCCCGTCCTTTCTTCTGATATGGTGCGGCAGCTTATCCTTGGGCCCTGTTTTGAGCCATTCGTAGAAGCCCTCGGCGATGATGATGCACCTCTTTCGTGCTTTCATGGTGTTCCACATACCCCCACCGGCAGCTAGAGAGTCATCTCGACAATTGATCGTCTTCATCATCGAAGCATAATCCGGATTCCTCTTCGTCCAGAATGGAATCAGGCCCCATTTCATCGACTGAAGCTTGTACGAAACATGCTTGTCATGCTTTGTAGTTTGATCCGTAGAATTGTCTGCATTGGCTTCGGCATCATCAGCATGCTCGGTGTGGCGAGGTCCAGCTCCCCAGTCGGGCGTATCTGCTCGAAATATGAGCCCGTGATAGCCCGGCGCAAAGTTATAGCTCTGGCGTGGAGCGTCTGGACCATCATCCTGTGGTAAATCATCAATGGTCATGTTGTCCTGCATCAGCATGTCGCGAACCTGCGATGGAGACTGCGTGAACGATCAGCTATTCACTCTCATGTCAACCACCGAGAAACCCACCAAGTTTAATGCATAACGGCCACACATTGTCAGTAGACAATTGCACAATGATGGAACTGCTCTATATCTGTATTTCTCGGTATGGGTTGCCGGTAAGGGATCTTTGCCTACGATGCTGCACGATCTCACGAGATTTCGGGATGATTCTTCCGTTGCATGCATTCACGGTTGATGACGCTAGGTGCACGCGCGACCACGTGACAGAGATCGAAAATGAAGTTCAGCGTTTCCGCTCACTCTCACAGCCAGAGCCAATTATACCATAGCTTGAGACCGAACATGATGTTATCTCAAGGAGCTCTTTATTTATCCTGGCCTGCCGAACACCTTGACTCATGTTGCGGGAAATTGATTCATGCCTTGCGCCTCAACTTGTTCCTTACTCCCACCTCCTCATTCCAAGACTGTTCGAAGAGAGTGGGTTTCTGCTTGATATCGTTCTCCCGAATCGCCAGGCGACGAACAATCTGGAAAGCTCCAGTACCGACTGACATGGTCTGGCCCATAATAATACACTCACTCACACCTTCAATCCGATCTGTCTTCATGCCCGCGGCGGCCTCGAACAAGTGATCAGGTGTCTTCTCGAAAGATGCCAGCTGCAGCACGCTGTCACGCATCTTGGACAACCCGAAACGTGTGATACCTAGAACCTCGCCCTTGTATGTCATCACGTCAGCCAATAGCTGCATGTGACGAGGATCGATGTTCATGTCGCCCATAACCTCACCAATCTCGAATGCGATTGTCGTTCTTGCCGCCTCGATGCCCAGCACATCGCGACATTCCATGACGCTGTTTGTTCTCGTTTTGGTTCCGATGACACCCTCCGTGGTCATACACGCTTTCAAGCCGTAGCCTTCCACAAGAACCTTGTTGGTGCTTTGCTCAGAAGTCTGAATGATCGCACGAGCAGCATCCGGGTATCCGGAGATCGGAACTGTGGGCAACGCACGCCGCAGGAAGTTTGCTCTGATGAGCATGTCGGCCGAATCAGCCTCGGACTTTGTCTTCGTGGCTCGCTTCGCAGGCATGTCGCTGCCATCTCGCACGCGGATCACGATCCGGTCGCCACTGATGGATAGGTCCTCCCTCGGAATCTTGAGTTTCCTCTGCTTGCAAATTGCCTCAGCAATATCCTGCACACCCACACCTAAGTGCATCTCCGTCAAAGCTTCCTTATCAATTTGGAGGACGACGCTACCTTCGTGAGGCCGCCATTCATCTTCAACGAAGCGCAGGACATCGGAGACGAACGTCTTCTCAATCCGCCCTTTGACAACTCTAGCAGCCTCGATTTGCGCATTGTTCTCCAATGGACATGTGATGACTGGTGTGCTGATTGCCTTTGAGGCATTGATGATTTCCTTGATACGAGGAACACCCTGCGTGATACTCATGCCTGCCACACCAGCAAAATGGAATGTCTTAAGTGTCATCTGCGTACCCGGCTCACCAATCGACTGTGCTCCAACGGCACCCACGGCATGGCCTGGTTCGACATGAGCCTTTTTATACTTTTCCAAACATAGCTTGATAAACAAGCGAAGCGTTGTGGCCGAGACCTTCGCCGTCCTGTCTGCGTGGTCTTGACCAACACCGCTTGATAACTCGTCTCCAGTGATGCCGGCAAGACTGCGAACCTTTTCCAGTTTCGTAGCCATGGCCTCAACATTGCTTTCGATGGTCTTGAGGAAACCTCGCGCGCTTTCGTGCTCGTCAATGCCATAGTCGCTCATATCGTCATATGCGAGGCTTTCGTTACGCAGCAAGCCGCGACGCGCAAATCTTTTGCGCTCGACCTCTAACATTGAATCACAGAACCTCCGGATTTCTGCTGGAGTCATGGATTTCTCGTCGTTATCCCATGTCAAGTTCTCCGCATGGGTCCATGTCCGCTGGAAGTGTACAGGTTCAGCAGAGCCTTCCATATCCACAGGATCCAGTTTGTCAGCTCCGAACTGGAATTGGACAATACCACCTGCTGATGTTCGCACAGTGTCATCGTATTGCGTAGACAAATCTTCGAGAGACTTCATCAAGCGTCGAGACATGTATCCGGTCTCGGCTGTCTTGACAGCAGTATCGACCAGACCTTCACGACCTGAAATAGCGTGAAACAGGAACTCGGTGGGGTAAAGACCGGTGTAGAAACTGTTCTTGACGAAACCTTTCGATGGCGGCTGTCTTGCGTTTTTGTGGAAATGCGGCAGACTTCGATCCTGGAATCCATCCGGCACACGCTGGCCACCGATAATCTGCTGACCGACACAAGCAACCATCTGCGCAACGTTGATGTCCGAACCCTTTGATCCGGACTTGGCCATGATCAGGGGCGCATTATTCCGACTCAGTGTATCAACGCAAGTCTGACCAGCTTGTTGTCGGACTTTGCTCAGAATACCAGAGATAGAGTTTTCTAATGTTTGCTCCATGTTGCAACCAGCTGCCTTCTCGAGCTTACCCTGTTTGAATGTCTCGATGAGATCGTCACACTGCTTGTAGGCGACGGCCACCAACTCTTCCTTCTCAATATTCAATCTCTCAGGAGGGAACACGTCGCCGATGCCAATCGAGAAACCGCGGTTAGTGAGCTGCCTGGCGCAGAGCTTCGCTAGCCGGTTCATGGCAGTGACGGCTTCATCGGGCCCGAAATCTCGCATGATGACATAGAAGATAGAATCCTTCTTTCCTTCACCGACAGTAGCCTTGTCCATTCGCCCGCACATGACTTCCGAGTTGCGAACCACGAGCCAGCCGTCGTTGGGATCCATATCTGGACACTGCCCTGGTCGAGCTTTGTATGATTTGCATTTGGCGTCCAGGTTGACCTTGACGGGCGAATTCTTGTTTGGTCGCATGAGGATACTGAAGACCTGCTTGCCGGTCCAGAGTGCTTGGGGCGCGATGATCGCAGGTGGTGGAACATCCAACGGCGTCTTGCCGTCCATCATATGTGTGCAGATATATGTGAAGGTTTTGCGGTCGAAAAAGCGATCTTTACCACTGAGTAGATAAGCTGCGGTAATGAAATCTTGGGTAGCCGCAATGATAGGCTCTCCATTCTTTGGCGTTGCTAAATTATGCTTGACGCCCATGAGGTTGATGGCTTCGGCTCGCGCCTCTTCGGTTTGCGGGACGTGGAGATTCATCTCGTCGCCATCGAAGTCAGCGTTGTATGGACTACACACACACTCGTTGAGACGGAACGTTCTCCATGGTCGAACTTTGACAAGATGGCTCATGATACTGAGCTTGTGAAGTGATGGCTGACGATTGAACAGGACAATGTCACCATCTTCGAGATGCCGTTCGACGATATCTCCATACCGGAGCTGCTTTGCTGCCAGATCGCGATCACCGAATCGCAGGTTGACTCTATAACCACCTTCGTCTGACTTCAGAATACACTGGGCACCTGGCCAGACATCGACTCCATTCTTGATACACTGCTTAAGTTTCTCAAGATTGTGGCGATTGACTCTCTCAGGGTACGTCAAGTTCTTTGCCACGAGGATGGGAACCGCAACTTGATCAACACCCAGGTTGGGATCAGGCGAAATGACTGTTCGACCCGAGAAGTCGACACGCTTACCGGACAAGTTGCCACGGAAGCGACCTTGCTTGCCCTTGAGACGTTGGCAGAAACCTCTTGTTGACTTTCCGAAGCCTGGTTGTTGCAGGCCTGGCACATCGCTGTTGACATACATGGCAATCTGGGTTTGCAGATACTCCCATTGTTCCATGATCGTCTGTACCGGCGATCCTTTCTGAAGAGCTGACCGGATCATACCGCTGACCCATACAATATCAGCCAATTTGGTGGTCAAGTCATCCTCGGTACTGGCGTTGTCTTGTGCCACAGAAGGACGAATGCACACTGGTGGAGCTGGAACGAATTGCCAGATGAACATCTCTGGCCGACCCTCTGTAGGATCTAGACCAAGGAGCTCGCAATCAGTAGGGGTGATCATCTTGAACAGGTTCAGCACCCTCAAAGGATTGAGATCCTCCATCGCCTTTCGAAGATGCTTCTCGAGCTCAGGATTCTCTCGTCTTGCCACGGAGAAGGATCCGTCGAACTTGAGCTTGCTCTCCGGCGGCACCTTCTTGGCTGATGTGGATTTGTTGTAGTGTACGAACTTGTCGTGAGCGAGCTTTAGGACGCCAATCTTGCGAATTTGACCATTGATGGCAGTACAGTATGGGCAAATTTTCGTTTTGCGACACTGTTCGTTGATCCGTTTGCAAATCGCAGTCCTTCGTAGATTGTCCAGGCCTGGTCTCCGGAGTTCTTTGAGAAAGGCTCGTCGCTCTGGTTCCTCAAGCAGCACTTTACCGCAGTCCTTCGTTTGGTCAGCGTCAATGCTTATCCTGAAGGGTCGGAAATACTGACCTTGCAGATATCCTGAAGAATCTGCATGATGAAGCGCAGGTAACCAATGTGGAAGGCTGGCAATGGGAGTCTAACGTGACCAAAGTGGCCATTGCAATTCGAGAGGGGTTCTTGACAGGTCGAGCACCTCGCCATCTTGCTGGAAATACCCTATGAGAAGTCATGGTTAGACACATACACTGATGCCTCGCAGTCAAGCCAGAACTCACGAGTCGCGGATCGAGAGGTCCATGTTTGTAAGGCGCGCGGTTGTTCTCGATATCGTAAAGTAGTCGATCGGAGACTTCAAGTACGGCTTGGTTCGCAATATCCTGGTTCGACCTGAAATTTCACATGTCAGTGAGCGGACGCAGACAATTCTGTGACGTAGACGTACTGAATTCCGAACTTGATACCCCGAAAATGCTTTGGCAGCTTGTCGACAAGCTGTTGCTTGACGGGGGCGCCGGCGTCCGCCATCTTGGCGGTCGTGATGCGAAACTGTTGTTATACTATGCAATCAAAATCACCAATTCTCCAATGTTTCAAAACCCAGTCGCAGGTGCTACAAGAAGCTGTTGACTGGAGCTTGATGTCGGCGCAGGGCTAGCCGTAGAGGCATGACCGGGCGATCGATTCGTCGGTTTCGTCTCGACAGCGATTGGGCTGATGGGTGGCGTCAAAGCGGATGTCTCGTCGTAATACTGATATCCTCGTCCCCTCGAGGACTTTGGCCAGCGTTGCCGACCTTTTGCTCGTTGGAATGTGCGGTCGTCGGTGCTCAGGTATGCTGCGAAAGCGAAAGTCGAGGTGGGTTGCAACTTTTTGCGCGCGACGGACAGTCGTCGCCAAACTTTCAGCGTCGTACCCCACCACAGTAAACGATGGCCCCGCCATGGCTGCCGCCGGTATGACTCCACGTTCGGTCCGCGATCGCAGAGAACAAAATATTTGAAGTGGTACGGCAGCAAGCATAATTTAATTGGTTGAGCAAAAATCCGAAAGCTTGATCAGTTGTGCGAGCTGGTACACGGCTGGATGAAAGGCCGTGGTTATGACTCTGTTCACTCTGGCCAGTACCGTATGTTCACTTCACGGGCGCTAAACTCCAATATTTGGTGTAAGTCAGGGGATCTAATATTGTTGACAGCGCTGTACAGGTATCCAAGCGGCGCATCTATCAAACTCCAGGCTAGAAAATTGAAGAGCAGATTAAAACAAAATCGTGATTAAGAAAACGAGCATCTCAACCTCTCAGTTCTTCTTTGTTCCTAGCTCCTTGTTGGACTTGTTTGACAAGAGCTGGGAAAGAATGAAGTGATTCACATCTTCATCAGCCCAGTAACTCAGGTGGGATGCAATTGTGTTGATGGGATTGAAGTCGAGTGTTCCCCTAATCGAGTGTTAGGGCATGTGAGTTTTCATGTGGTTACCAGTGTATTTCACTTACTCCTGAATGCTGTAGTCCACACGGCCATTCCGGTTGAGTGCTCGAACTTTCGCCTCTTCCGTGCGCATCTTCCTTGCTTTACGGCTTTCTTCGACCCATTCTTCGTCTCGCTCGTCGTCAGATTGTTCCATAGAATGACGGGACTGGAACTTGGAGAATAGCGTCTCAATATCGTCGTCGATCAGCGCAGGGTCTTTGCCGTCTTTCTTATTCTTGCTCGATGTTGTTGTTGAGTCTGCAAGCTTCTTCTTTCTCTCATTCGCCTTGTCGCCCATGGATGATGAGCCCTGCAGCACGCCTCCGGCAGAAATATTAGTTCCTGCTCCCGGAGGGTGCTCTGTAGCAGGCGTGGCAGCCAATCGAGCCACCTCTTCATTGCTAAGACCGAGGCTTCGATTTAATAGATTGCTGGCAATACCGGCGCTGAAGTTAGACCACAAATCGCTAACACTCTGGCCAACTTTTGTGCCGATGCCTGCCAGCCCTTGCGGCGCCACGTTTCCGAATATACCCTTCTTGGTGTAAGGCAGCAATTGCGGCTTTAGACTTGCCATGGCTGGCGAGATCAAGGGCTCCAATCGGTAGCTAATGGGGTCAGATGGGTGAAAAATGTTGAACAGTTGCTCAACTTTGGGTGATGAGACCGAAAATGGTAGCCCGCTGATGTGTGATAACTTCTCCGTCGATTGCGGTGTGAAAAAGGGATCCGCCATATGCTCTGGGTTCAAGGGACTTTCGGACGGGATACCCTGAGGTGAATGGCGGCCGGCAATGGTTCTGCAACAATGAAGTGATCAGTGACAAGGCCAAGGGGAAATTTCAACAGAGAAAGGTGAACCTACCGTCCTTTGAGCATCTGGAACAACCCGACAGGCGATCCAAGACAGTAGAAGTCGGACACATCAAATTCAAATGTGGTCTCTTGATTCTTTCGACTGGCCGGAGGGCGTTCTTGAGACGAAGGCCAGAAACGTAGCGGGTCCCTGGCCACCTCCGAATCTTTTCTCTCGCGCTGGCGACAGAGGCTGTCAAAGTAAATAGCAGACCCCAGAGAGTGGCCAATGAGATGGATCTTCCCCCTGAACTCGGGGTTGCGTTGCTTATAGAGCTTAGCTATGCGATTGCTTTCTTCAAGCACGATCTTGGAGATCTGCTCTCGGTACGAGCTCTGGTATAATAAGACATCGAGTGCAAGATCCGAGATCAAGGAACGAGCGAACGCTACCCCTTCAACGGTGATGTCCTCAAGTGATGGGTCTAAAAGAAGAACTTGTTTAGTATTGCGCTGCGGAGATTGTCAGGATTGACTTACATTCGTCTTCTTCGTCGGCATCAGCCACATCGTGCTCATTCCTCCGCTCACGCCGCCTGGGGAACTCGAGCAGATGTCTCCAGCACACTGGCAGCACCTGAACACGACAGTTGCCTGGACCTGGACCAGACTCAGAGTTAAGGGCCTTGAGATCCTCAGAGCCTGAATAGACGGACTTGAACGTCTTCCGCATCATGTTGACATCGTGAACGAAGTTGACACTCTCCATACTAGCAACCAATCAGCTGAGAATGAAAAGACGATACACCGGTAAATAGATACTCACCGTAGACCAAGCAGCTGTCCAATACCATGTGTCACTAAGACCAGGTGTTCGATATCGCGGCCTTGTGTCTCCCCAGCTTGGGCATTGTAGTCGTCTTGGATAACCTGCTCTTCTCTTCGATTGATCTGTTCTTCTGTCTCCGCAGCATCTTTGGTTCCAGATTCCATCAACGACGACAATTGGCGGTGCAGTCGCATATGAGGATTGTCACCCTCCTCTACTGACTCTCTAGAAACTGCCGTGGAGCTGTTCTCAACCTTAGGCGCCGTGTGCGTCCCAGGCGGTGCCGATCTTCTTTTCAGAAGCTTCTGCTGCTTCTCATCGAAGCCTAACGGAACTTCAGATGGTGCCGCGCTCGGCTTCTCATCAGTCTCTTTCGGTTTGCTTGGTTCAGCAAAGCCTCGCGTCAACTTGATACCACCCATGTAAGCACCTCCACCCAGTCTCTCATACACCGAGGAGGTCACCCATGAGAGCATTCCTTCTGAAGATATCCATGCTGTGCTGGCATCCTGGTATGTAACAACACTGTTCATGTAGATGCCAAACAGCCGATGGGATGGGGGCTGGGAAGCCGACTGCTGCGATGGAGTGGGCGTCGCTTTACCAGAGTTCGAAATATCTGAATGCACTGCGGTGCTGTCGGCTGCCCTCGTCTCGTCTTGAGGCGGCAATTTGCGGCTCGCCGACTGACTGCGACTCCTAGCTGTCAAGGAATTAGCGAGACGCCCGATCTGACCACTCTGGAGTTGAGCTTACTAGGATGTAGCCAAGGCTTCATCTTCAAATAGCCCTGCGAACATGTATCAGACACTGCATATAAGCCCAGGTACCATGCTCAGACACTGACCTCTTCGAGCTGTGCGGCTAGATTCTCCTCGCATGGCCGATTTGTGGAACCTTCCTGGAAGAACCATGTCCCGCGGCGGACTATACATAACCTGTCAGACCCAGAGCATGTCACGATGGGCACGAGGGTCTCGCACCTTCATAAATTGGACCAAGCCAGTACACCGGACAGAGCTCACGCTCCATTATATCGACATCGAATAAGAAATCTTCGTTGACGGGAACCCTGGCTTGGTCAAGATTCTGACTCTTATCCTTGCCATCCTCAGTATTCTCTAGCAGTCGTTGGTATCGTGCTTCAATCGCCTTCGAATCGGGGCCGGAGAAAGCTGTGAACTTCTTGGGAGCAGCAGCAGGTTTTGCCTTGGGATCCTCGACTGCGTCATTAGTACCACGCTTCTTCACAAGCTTAGGCTTCCGCTTCGGGACCTGTGAAGATAGTCAGCCCCGTTTGCCTCATGAAGAGCGATTGTCTAGCTCACATCGACAGCATGGAACCACTGAACTTGGAGCGGAGGACAATCCACGGGATAATTACGGACGCTCTGTCCATAAAGCTGTGGCACCGAGTGATCTTGAGGATCTTTGGACGGCGCGGTCGTGGATGCTGGAGACGGTGGCTCGGCGCTCTTGCCACCGGGTGTCGGTGTCGTCGAACGTGGTCCCCATGGGTTCAAAGACTCTACGGCGGAGGTCAGATACGACTTGTCTGCCTTCTGGTCAACTTTGGCAGGCGCCATGACGCCTGGCAACTTTGCGATCCTCGGCAGCCTCGAGCGTCTCGAGATGCTCGGACGAAGTGGACGTGCAGCAGCCGCTAGCCACGCAGGCAATGCGCGCTGTCCACCCCAGCGCAGCGCCAACGTGTATGAATTCGGGACGCTGAGATGTGGACGGCGTGGATATTAGGTGTTGTGGGGGGGGGTATTTGTTCTCGCGGCACGACTGTTCTTTGGCATACAGTTTCGAAGAGAGGTCGTTAGGTCTTAGAATTCAGTGAGGTTATTCGAGTGCCGACGTATCGTGAGTTTGCACGTGGAGGGGCGCGTCGTGGATCATGGCAGGTTTGGCTTGCTTCAGGGATGCATGTGACAGGCATTATTGGACGGAGCTTCAAATCCGGTGTTAGAAGCCCATCAGGCACAGTACCTCATTACTGATGACGACATGCGGGGAGTTCGAGGTACCTCGCTATCGCATAACAGGACCTATCCCAATGCGGCAAGGGTGCTTGATACGGCTTTGATGGCTGCTTTAAGCAACCTCGAAATGCGTCCAGTAGGACAGCAAGTGAAGACACTACTAGGTAAAAAAGCTTCGCGATGGATGCCCTATGTAAACATTGAATTCATAACCAATAACGTCATGGTCGATTTGTATGTATCTTTGTTTTGTATAATACACGAGGCGCCTCAAGGTACTTGCAGGGAATCACCGAATGCTCTTTATGCACTCAAGTACCCTGCTTGTTGCAATTGGCTCACATGGCCACTGCGCTGGGCGAGATCCTCGGCCGTCAGACCTTGCTCGTCTTGCAAAGCACGAACGTCGCTTTCCGGACCCGTAGACAAGCGGTTGATCGAGAACGCCTCGGCTTGATTCCTCACGGCCTCTGGGAAATCTGAGGTGGACAGACCCGATGAAAGCCACAGGAGAAGCCACACCACAGGCTCATGGTTGCCTTCCACAGCAAAGTGAAGTGCTGACTTCATGTCCTCTAATGGATCCTGGAAGCGAATGAGTTCTCCCACATCGACCTGCTCCTCATTCGCATCTCGTAAAAGGTCCATGATGCCCTCAGCATCGCCTTCGATACACATGGTGTGCATAGCCTTTGCACGACGCGCCTCGGGGTTGCTTTCAAGGAACGCCTCCTCTGTGATTACAGGCAAAATGTCTAGGTCGTCTTGTACGCCACCCTCGTTGGTATACTGGACCAAGATTGGGGCGGACGAATTGGCTTGGTGGACTGGATTTGTTGAGGAGGAGCCAGGTTGGTTCACTGGCAAGTATGTGTCGCAGGACGGACACTTCAGCGAGATCGCGACAGAGGACGCCTCGTCAAGCAGACATTGCCTATAAAACACCCAGTCAGTTGAGCGACGAGGAAACAGCATAGAAGGCAAAGGTCGAGCGACGAGGAAACAGCATAGAAGGCAAAGGTCGCCATACCAATGGAAGTGACAGCCGCATGTGAGCAAAACATCATCTGGAACAGTGGTGTCATGGCCATCTTCTCCCTCGACCTCGATAAAGAGTGGCTCTTCGCAGGCTTTGCAAAGTGACATTTCGTGTGTAACTCGGTGAGAGTAGCTGTGGATTGGTGGTGAAGTATTGTACTTCTAAATGACCAAGTCGCAGAAGGGTGAAAATTATATCCTGACCCGTGCTAGTCACGTGTATGAGTACGGAATGCCAAAGAATGAGCCTCAAAGAATGAGAAGAGAAGAATCGGTGAAGAGCCTTGCAAATATTTCAGCAATGAGATTTCGCAACAGTCTGGAGAAGTGGATGAGATTGGAGATGGTAACTTAAAAAAGTGCCCTTCACTGTGTTAGCAGCTCCGAGCTGGCGAAGGTACCTGTCCGTAGACATAAAATATGGGATTCAATGGACGCTATGCATAAAATCAGGTCGTGCACAAGCCAGCCACATGCACTTCGTGGGTACAGAGCTGTGGCTGAGACTGTTGCCGACTTCGGCACTGATGTAGCCCGCCCTCCTCTCGAGATCCTTGAAGGGTTAGGGTTGACAGGGATTTTTAGGTACGGCACTCCTCACAGTCATAGTCCAGCCGTGATAACTGCCCTCACAGAATCCCAACAAAAGCATAGCATAACGTTCCTCCGACTTACGCTCAACTTCAGGTCAATTGAGTTGAAGAACATCGGAAGTATGCTTTCTGCCACCACTGGGGCCATGCGCCTCGGCGCTCGACGCGCTGCACCCCGCGCCGCTGCTCTCGTCGTGACACCGGTCTCCAAGCCCTTCGCCAGCCGAGCCACCACCAACATCGTCAACCAGGCTCGCCTTGCTTCCTCGACCACGCACACCAACGCCCTCAACACAAACCCGAACCCGCCACTGGGCAAGAAGAACGCCTCAAACGACAGGCCTTCTCGCATTGGTCTTATCGGTGCCCGCGGTTATACTGGCCAGGCACTGATCGATCTGCTCAACGGTCACCCGAACATCGACATCCGTCATGTTTCCTCTCGTGAACTTGTCGGGCAGGAGCTCAAAGGTTATGACAAGCGCAAGATCATCTATGAGAGCCTTTCGCCTGAAGATGTTGCTAGGATCGATAAGGAGGGAGAGGTCGATGCTTGGAGTACGTCTTCTTACACGATAGTTTGTCATTGGCCAACGCTAACATAAGGTGCAGTCATGGCTCTGCCCAATAACGTCTGCAAATCGTTCGTCGAAGCCCTGGACAAGAGCCCGAGCCTCATCGTCGATCTTTCCGCCGACTACCGATTCGACACAACTGAGCACTGGACATACTCGCTGCCTGAGCTAGTGAAGCGCAGCAAGATTGCCCAAACTACACGTATCAGCTGCCCTGGATGCTACGCCACCGGTTCTCAGCTTGGTATTGCTCCTCTTGTTCCTTACTTGGGTGGTGTTCCCACAGTCTTTGGTGTTTCAGGCGTAAGCTTTTCCCTCGACGATCAGAACTTCGTAAGAGCTAACCGAATCAAGTTCTCTGGAGCCGGAACCAAGAAGAGCCCCAAGAATGATGAGACCCTCCTGAAGGACAACCTTCTGCCCTGTGAGTAGTAGTCAAGTGCATAAAGCCACCGAATGTGGACTGATGGAAGCAGACTCCCTCACAGGTCACATTCACGAGCGCGAGATCAGCCACCACCTTGGTGCCCCTACCGCTTTCATTCCTCATGTGTAAGCCAGACCTCTATGTCGATCACTGAAGCGTCGTGTACTAAGAAACAACAGGGCTTCATGGTTCCGCGGTATTCAGCTCACCATCAACATTCCCCTCGCTCAGGAGATGACCTCCAGGGATATCCGCCAGATCTACCAGGATCGTTACGCCGGTGAGAAGCTCGTCAAGGTTGTTGGCGAGGCACCTTACGTCAAGTCGATCCAGAACAAGCACGGAGTTGAAATTGGAGGTTTCGCTGTTGATAACACCGGCAAGCGTGTCGTCATGTGAGTGATTGCGTTATTGTGATTCGTGGGGGTTAGTTGGCTAATCTTGTTGTACAGCTGTGCCACTATCGACAACCTGAACAAGGGTGCCGCGACACAATGCCTGCGTAAGTTCACATTCAAATCTAGGGATGACGATCATGACTTGCTAATGTTAGTACAGAGAACATGAACCTCGCCCTCGGCTACGATGAGTACCAGGGAATCCCCACCATGCAGTAGTAGGTCTCCCATCGTGATCTTCAACAAGCACGAGAGAGACACGCAAGAGTCGGACGAAGCCGATGTCTAGGTCTTTGAACGGCGTTCCTGTCTAGAGAAAAGAAGCATTCTTCTGTCAAGTCGCTTTATGGATATTTTATGCCGGTTCGTACCCTTGGGGAGATGGGTACGGAGGGCCGTTGGGGGTGGCGTACATGACTTGCTGTAATTTCAAAATAAAGGATGTTTCCGGTGCTCGGCCCGGTTACAAGTACATCAATTGTTGCCTATCCTGTTGTCGTCGAGTCTGAGCGCATTGGCAGGCAGCTACAATCTCGCATGGTTTGGAGATTGAAGCTGCTGACTCATCGCACAAGGTGGGTGGGTAAGGCGGGTGCCCTGGCTGACGCCTTGTGCCTGATGCGTCTGAAGCGTCGTGGGCAGTGTCGTCACTCCCATTTAGGTACCTCACCTCACCTCAACCTGCTTAGGCGCAACGACTAGCACAGCCTCTCCCCTCCCCAGCATCAAGCCATTTCCACTTCTTCCGAAATACGCCGCAGAACCCATCTGCTGTTCTACAACATTCCTCGACTTCTGCTTTCCTCCTCACTGTCAACATATCCAGGGAGCGACAAACGCACGACACCGGCTTTGACAACAAAGCCTCTACCACCCCACCTTCGGCAACCTTCTCGAAGCACCCCTCCCTGTCCGCGCGACATTGGTGCAGCCCATCATGAACGTCCTGAAGCTCCAGAAGTGAGTCTATTCGCACTAGTAAAGCCAATTACTCCGTCGCGCTGACCAGGATTGTCATTGTAGGAAGTTTCCTCAGTTTCAGCAGAATGAGATCTTCACCCTTTCCGATGCGTTCCAGCGCCTAGATGTGGATGACAAGGGCTACCTCGACGAAGCCACTGCGATCAAGGCCACCCAGCAGAGCGAGAACCAACCTTACGATGTCGTCAGACAAGCCCTGAAAGAGGTTGAGCTCGACTCTTCACGGCGTGTCGAGCTCGAAGATTATGTCGGAGTATGCGCGCGCCAGCTGCCCCTCCATACCCCGCCGAGTCTTCCGGAATCCTGACTGACCCGTCCCAGCTCGTCGCAAAAGTTCGCGATGCCTCTCCTGCTCAAAAGCGCCTCTCAGCAGGACCTGCTCCAGCGGCCTCCGGTGGTGGGGTTGTTGCGCAGCGCACTGGTGGCCATGCCTCAAAGGGAAGCGTGAGCGGCAAGATTCAAGTTCAGGGATCCAACGCCAATATCACACACACCATAAACGAAGACGAGAGAACCGAGTTCACTCGCCATATCAATGCCGTACTCGCTGGCGACCCTGACATTGGCTCGAGACTGCCTTTCCCGACTGACACCTTCGAGATGTTCGACGAGTGCAGGGATGGCCTGGTCCTTGCCAAGTTGATCAACGACAGCGTCCCCGACACCATCGACGAGCGAGTTATGAACATGCCTGGAAAGAAGACAAAGAACCTCAATGCCTTCCAGATGAGCGAGAACAACAACATTGTCATTGAGTCCGCCAAGGGCATCGGTTGCTCTGTGGTGAACATTGGTGCTGGAGATATCATCGAAGTCCGTGAGCATCTTATTCTTGGCCTCATTTGGCAGGTCATTCGCCGCGGTCTGCTCAGCAAGATCGACATTAAGCTGCACCCTGAGCTCTACCGACTCCTCGATGAAGATGAGACTCTCGAGCAGTTCCTCCGCTTGCCCCCGGAGCAGATTCTTCTTCGCTGGTTCAACTACCACCTCAAGGCTGCCAACTGGTCACGACGGTAAGGCTCCCACGAACAAAATGCATGCCCGATCTCAGACTGACTTTTTTCAGGGTCAACAACTTCTCCAGTGATGTCAAGGATGGTGAGAACTATGCTGTTCTTCTGGCCCAGATCGGCTCCGAATACGGCTGCACACGCGCACCTCTCCAGACCCGCGATCTTCACGAACGCGCCGAGCAAGTGCTCCAAGAATCCGACAAGCTTGGGTGCCGAAAATTCCTGTCTCCCACCTCTCTGGTTGCTGGCAACCCCAAGCTCAACCTTGCCTTCGTTGCCAACCTCTTCAACAACCACCCCGCACTCGACCCCATCACAGAAGAGGAGAAGCTCGAGGTCGAGGACTTCGACGCTGAAGGCGAACGCGAAGCAAGGGTGTTCACCTTGTGGCTCAACAGCTTGGATGTGCAACCTGCTGTTGTCTCATTCTTCGACGATCTTCGCGACGGCTCTGTTCTTCTACAAGCTTACGACAAGGTCATCAAGGGATCTGTGAACTGGCGATATGCCAACAAGCCTCCCGCTCATGGCGGCGAGATGTCTCGTTTCAAGGCTGTAGAGAACACCAATTACGCGATTGAGCTGGGCAAGCAGAATGGCTTTTCGCTTGTTGGCATCCAGGGTGCTGATATTACCGATGGCCAAAGGACTCTCACTCTGGGTCTGGTTTGGCAGCTGATGCGCAAGGACATCACCCTCACTCTGTCGTCACTCGCACAGAAGCTCGGCAAGCGGGAAATGTCCGACTCGGAGATGGTCAAATGGGCGAACGAGATGGTCAAGAAGGGTGGACGCAACTCCGCTATTCGGTCGTTCAAGGACCCTGCCATCGGCACTGGTGTTTTCTTCCTTGATGTCCTCAACGGCATGAAGAGCAGCTACGTTGATTACGACCTCGTCACCCCTGGTCAGAACGACGATGATGCATACATGAACGCCAAGTTGAGCATCAGCATTGCCCGTAAGCTTGGTGCCACTATCTGGCTCGTTCCTGAGGATATTTGCCAGGTCCGCAGCCGCTTGGTCACCACGTTCATTGGTAAGTCATCCCACCTTGGTGCGTTACATGCCAACATATGTGCTAACAAGTCTATCTACCAGGTTCTCTTATGGCGACTCATGAGAAGATGTAAAGCTGCGCTTCGCCACGGTCTAGTTGAGGGCTTGGTGGACTACTGTTTAAAATTGGGGAGCGATGCGATGTCATGTCATTAAGATAACTCATGTCTCAAAATTATTCATTCGTCCAAGAACGCCATATCGCTTTGTTCGAATAACGCCATGTCGTGTTATATAACTCCTGCCGGAACCCGAAAGCTTGTAGATGGAATCGAAGACTCCTTACAAGATCAAGTAGAGACTACAAAGCAGACTGGGCCCAGTGAAGATGCCCAGCCAAAAGATAAGGTTCCCCAGGATTTGCCTGCCCTTGAGCCACCTAGTCCTGCTGAGTTGTACCAACTAGTATGATCCTCGTTAGCATGTTCACGGCGGAGCAGGTGTTCTATTGCCGAAAGATATCAACTGACTGGTAATTGACACATCTGCATGATCAGCAGATACCCCCGGAGTTTCTTAAAGAGACACCACATGACTAATTCGTGAATGCATGCTGACAGGAAGAACGTGATCAGTGTCGCCGTGTGTTTGTTGACCTTGAAGGAAGAGATGGAGGAGTGGAAGACGTGGCGGAGGAGAAAGATGTGAACGGGACGATTCCAGTCGCGGGCGAATTGGTCCCAGGAGACTGACGATCAATGCATGTCAGAGTGAGATACTAAATTTGTTGACATATGTGATCGAATATTGTATACGTACCACTGTTCCACCATGCATCGTAGAAGCTACGGTCGCCGAAGCAGGTAAGCTCAGCAAGAAGGTTGAGTACTGTCTCCCAGATGAGATACCACACAAGCTGAAGCAGTTGTTAGTGCAATTCATTCAAGTCTTTCAAGACGTGAACGCACCAGATACTCGACCATGAATGGGAAAATGAGGTCGCTTAATATCCATGGAAACTCAGCGAAGCGCTCAATAAGGGGGATGTTGTTCTCCTTCATGGCGATAGTTCTCATCACGACCGGATCTAAGCACAAATGAGGCCCACGTTCTGTTTGATCGATAGAAGTGATAACTTACAGATAGAATATTGCGAGACTTGAATCATGACAAACATGACTCCGACCATGGCGACAACCTTCTCGAGGACGTATGACCAGTCAATGGAAGTGGTCTGAGGATACTCTAACTCATATACCAGTGTAGGGAGCGGCACCCATTTGTAATGGTTTGCGAAAGTCAGATTGCTTGGATACGACTTAGTAGGGTCGCTTGCAGTTCCCTGAAGCTCGTCGGCCAAGGCGTCGATCTCCCATTTGACGAGTCTCTCGAATAGCTGAATTTGATCATCAGTCAGCGGCTTCCGGGCCGCAATTGCAGCCGCTGCCCGGTCTATATCGCGTTCCTCCGAATTGGTAATCTTCGATATGGATCGTCGCCGCTGTTCTGCTGAGGGTTTCGCGTCAAGATGTGTGGTAGATATTGCGGTGATAAGGGGTTCGGTATGTGCTGGCTCGTGACTAGGATCTACTGCCTCGAGTTCCTTGAGCCTGGCAAGAAGATAGCGACGTCTTTTGAAGACCGTAGACAAGTAGCCATTGTAGAAGGCGTAGGCATGCTGCTTCATAAGCATAGTGATCCCATGGAGCACAAAATAGACTGTATGCGTCCAGGGCCATTCTCGGACCAAAGTCCAACCAATGACACCAATCATGAAGGCTATCTGCCAGATCTGCATATGACATTAGAGAGAGTGATTTGAATCTCGACGACAATTCTTGCAGTCTTACGCTTTGGGTTATCCAGCCCATGCCGTCCCACTTCATGTAGCCATGGAGAACTGATCTCTGAATGATCCAGGACACACCTGTCAAGCCACACATGATGCCATCTGAAGCAAGTAACATAATTACTACACGAAAGTCAGCTAGAGTTTTGGGTCTTCCACAAAGACGAATCCTCACCATCACGACTGAACATAGTTTCCAGGATCTTGGCAGAGCCCAAAGGGCTTCCGTAGAGGCGCCAGTTATCAGCCGAGATTTTGAGCACGAAGAGGGCTATTCCGAGCCAAAAGAGGGTGTAGAAGCCATGAAATTGGCTGTTTGCGGCATCGACATTGTATTTGTCGAACACAGAGAACTGAGATTGGAATCCCATGTTCTTAAACCTGGTGCTTACGCGCACATCACTCTCTCCTCGGGCACGTTGGGAGCTGCGCTGCAAAAACTCTTGGATACTGTCTTCGTCGTCAGGGTAAATGTGAACGCCTGAGTCCCGGCGGACGACGCGAATGTGCTTTCCTGTGGTTGCTTGAGCTGGCACTTTCCGATGTCGTAGGGTACCAGCGACCGCCAAAGTCGGCCGTATGTTTTCATCATAATCCTCCTCACTGGGTGACTCCGATCCGCGTCGAGTGCCGTCGAGAGTCAATCCTGATGCTCTCATCGCCTCTGCAAGCGACCTTCGGACCGGTCTCGCCGGTCCGCCATCCGGGCTCGATTTGACATCTGGAGGCTCATCGGCCACGTTTGAGGTCGCATCGTCCATGGTTTCGAGATTCACCCTCGTAGAGCCTCGATTGACCAGTGCTTACTTATCGGCGATTTGACACGATTTCTTTAGAGATGAGGGAATCGATGTGATGGCACCGCGGGGCAACTCGATGACTTGACCACTCGATGCTGACAGGTGAGAGGACGCACTAAGACAGGTAGTAAGGTTTGAGAACACAAAGCATTGGTCTTCTAAGGCGAAGCTGTAAGCTGATTAAACCCAGTGGTTGTTGCATTCCAGCTTATAAATTTGCAACTTCTGCTCGGACAAATCCTATTTTTGACAGCGAGACGCGCACTTGATGGAGAACATGACGTGCCGGATCGTCGAGAGTTGGCAAGGACCCCTGCACGGCCATGTGTCGATCCTAGCGTCCGATGAACCCGCGAGAAAATATGCCAATCCTGGCTTAGGTCGTCTTAACAGGCGCTGAACACAATCGGAGAGGCCGGAGAAAGTCAACACATGATCATGAGAGAATGAATCACATGGTCTTGAACATCGCAAAGTATCCGTCCAGGGTCCAGCAATGGCCTGAGTGAAGCACTGGTTGCCTTGATATGTGGACACTGCAGGGACATCCGGCAGTTGATGCACCCAGGCTTTTGGCTTGCATCCACCCTTCTCTGTAGTGGCTACAGGTAACGCAGCAATGCGTGTCGGAAAGGATGGAAACGGGGTCTTGGCTGACATCGTCATGCTGCCACCCTTTATGAGTGATTTCGTTCGCCCTGCAGACCGTCAAGAACACGCCCGAAGACATCATTCTGCGGCACAGGTCTGAACTCTGACATACCAGGCCAAAATGCGGCCATCAATAGCTGACAGTCTCACATACAACACCTTGTCGGGATGATCGGGCTGGATGCCACGCTGCACGATTAGTCTTAGTCTGGACTGGCGTAGCTTTTCCAAGGCCGATGGCTGTGTGGAGAATCGGAGCTCCAAACTTCAAAGTGTCAAACACGCCAGGCCCCACTCGTTGGAGGCAGGAACGATGGTTATGTCAGCCAGGAAAAACCTGGCTCCGGGCCGCTGCAACCCAGGCCCCGGGCGACAGTAGCGGCTGCCGCAAGTCTTTGACTCGGTGGCCGTAGTACCAGAGCACGACGGACTTGGAGCGTCATCACGTTTCCACCTCTTTCTCTCCATCCTCCGTTTTGCGTCTCACCATCAATCGTTGCGCGAGCCACCACCTACCTCCGCATCTATCTCAAACCCTTCCAGCCAGGGTTGTTCTATCTCCCTTTTCTTTTTTTCCTCCTGATCATCAAACCATGTCTCGCGGAAGCCAAACCCTCTACGTCACGGGCTTCAGCCATGGCACCCGCGCTCGAGACCTCGCCTACGAATTCGAACGGTATGTCAACCACGCATCAGTATCGCCCTCGTCTGCGTCCTCGTCCACGTCCTCGTTTGCGACCTCGTCTTCGCTTTCGCTCTCGCTCCCGCTCCCGCTGCCGCCCCCCCGTTCACCGTCACATGCCTCCCCCGTTTGCGTCTCGCGATTCCGTCGGTCGATCTGTGTAAAAGCCCGTCATTGCCGTCCTACGTCGTTTCCTCGCCGCCATCATGCCCCCCCGTCGTCCGCCGTCGCTATCGTGTCGAGTCTCCTCTATCCTTCTTCCCCTTAGCCCCTCCCGTCATCGCCTGCGGCAGGGCGGACGCTTTGACTTGAGACGTCAAGTTGTTTCCTAGATCATGGTTACTGGCGCAACGGAGCCCTCAACTCTATCTCACTCAAGTTTCATGAAATATTTACTGACACAGGAAAACAGCTACGGTCGCCTAGTTCGTTGCGACATCCCAGCTCCGCGCTCGAGCTCTAGCAGACTGTATGTGGTTCAGAACTTGAGATCAAGCAAGCCTTGGTTTTGCTAACATTGCGCTGGCAGCTTTGCGTTCGTTGAGTACGAGGATCGTCGCGATGCGGACGACGCATACTATGAGATGCATAACAAGCGTCTCGGTCGTGACGATATTCTGAAGATTGAGGTGCGGCCGGTTTCTTCCCTTTCCTACGCTTTCGATCGACCGCTAAAACGTATCACAGTGGGCTCGTACCCCTCCTTCGGCTTCCTGGCGCTTTGAGTCAGGACGCGATCGCGACCGCCGCCCTGCTCGTTCTCCTCGCCGGGGTCGCTCGCCCTCACCTAGGCGCAGCAGTGGTCGTGACTACTCTCCCAGGAAGGATGACCGTCGCGACCGCGATCGCGATGGAGACCGAGACAGCCGTCGTGACCGTGACCGCTCCCGCAGCCCCGATACTCGGTAAGCCAAGCCTCGAGCTCTTCGATTATATGCTTGACTGACTTATTGCTAGCGATCGGGACCGTGATGTGAAGGACGACCGCGACGATCGCGACCGTCGGGAGAACGGTGCGAACGGCGATGATCGCAAGGGTACGTATTTGTCTTCTTTCAGATTGATACACCCACTAACATTATACGATAGCTGTGGACAGCCCCCCGGCAGCGCACGACGACCTTGACGTGCCTGAGTAGTAATCGATTCGCCTTGGTCCAACGCGGGTCGGGCTTACGTCATATGAGCTCGAATCACTCGGGTGAATTGGTTGAAGACGGGCTCGTGCGCCATCAATTCCCGTAATCCGCTGCACCTTTTGCAATTTGCGTAGGTCTAAAATCAGGGGTGGAGCATGTTTGAAAGAGATAACCCGCTGGCGCCTCAAAAAGGCCTGGTTTTTTATTCCATTTGTAGGTTTGTATGGTAGTTGGTAACCGAGGGGTTACATATGGCGTAAGTCTTTGGTGTATGCTGAGCTACAGGCATTGCCGCTTCGCTGTTGCTTTTGCCTTCTTCAATCGTGCTTTTGACAAGTTGCATCTGGTGGAAATTGCCCAGTCAGGTAGTAAACAACGGAATACAGCTTAATAGTTGAATGATTGTTCCAGCTTGTAATGTCTTTATTGTCATTCGATGACCTTTATGCCGTTCCCCCTCAAGATCCCGTCCCGACCCGTTCCGCCGTGCTGGGGGAGGATCCTGGGGGCCCGCCCAATCAGCA
Source organism: Sarocladiaceae sp. CBMAI 1973 (assembly GCA_021347865.1). Lineage (NCBI taxonomy): Eukaryota > Fungi > Ascomycota > Sordariomycetes > Hypocreales > Sarocladiaceae > Sarocladiaceae sp. CBMAI 1973. The sequence goes on from WNLN01000272.1 coordinate 30,663, forward strand.
GTGCCGCCCCGGAGGTCGGAAATCTCCTGGCGGGAACCGCTCTCCGAGATTCCTTCGTTGTCCCCCCCGTGCCGACTTTTGGAACCTCCAGCATTCATCGTCCATTTCGGATCGACAAACTTCCTTGTCACGGTTGCACGTTCCTCTTGATACGTGCTCCGATGGCCTCGACTATCCGCTGACACCACTTACACCCTGACCCGGTCAGCGTCGACTCTCCACTCCTTCTTTTGTTCCCTTCGCGATCGACAGCCTGGTCTCGCGACCACCAGCATCAGCTGCCACTCCGACGCACGCGCTCTAGACCGCCAACTCGCGATACGCAGACCCAAATCGTTCGCTCGCCACGATCTGTTGTCGTCGCTCCAGGAACGCTCGTTTTTTTTCGGCCTGAGAGTTGTGCCTAACAAACTTTGGTGCTTTGTCGCAAGCAACACTCTAATCTTCGAAAAGCTTACTCCATCGACTTTCCACGATCGCAGCGACCCGACGTATAGCAAGAGCATGCGACCGATCTCATCTCTTGTACTTTAGCTCTTCTTCACCGCAACACCTATAACGATTACAGTTTCTAGAGTCAGCGTCAGCGTGTAACTGGATTGCTGAACTCCTGTCCCTAGTCCTGGCCACCCTATTCGACCAGGTTCGATCGACTTTCGCCGATAGACAGCATCATTTGATTGCTTGGTGGCTTGGAATTTCATAAAATCATTCAGAGTTCCGACTCTAGCCACTCACAATGTCAGCGGTAAGGCTTGAACGAAGGTCGATGCTGTTCTTCGAGAGCTAACTTCGTGGAACAGTCTGAACCAGACATAGCTAAGCCGGCTATGAGTGCCAAATCGCCAGCGTTATGGCAGCTCCAGGATACCGTATCTCAACCCGTAATCGCTGCGTTCTGCGCAGGCGGCATGGCAGGAGCTGTCTCAAGGACAGTCGTGTCTCCACTAGAACGCCTGAAGATCTTGATGCAGGTCCAAAGTGCTGGCCGGGAAGCCTACAAGCTGTCCGTATGGCAAGCTCTGAAGAAGATGTGGGTTGAAGAAGGCTGGAGAGGCTTCATGCGCGGCAACGGCGTCAACTGCATCCGAATCGTGCCTTACTCTGCTGTTCAATTCAGCAGCTACAACTTCTACAAGAGGGTGTGTATTATGTGGACTGCTTGCCTTGTTGTATCGCGCTAATGCTTGACTGTCAGAACATATTCGAGTCTTATCCTGACGCTCCTCTCGCTCCTCTCACTCGCCTTGTATGTGGTGGTATTGCTGGTATCACCTCCGTCTTCCTTACCTATCCACTCGACATCGTCCGCACACGCCTTTCAATTCAGTCAGCAAGTTTCGCAGAGCTCGGTGACAGGCCCAAGCAGCTACCGGGCATGTGGGCTACACTTATCACAATGTACAAGAATGAAGGCGGCGCTGCTGCCCTCTACCGGGGTATCATTCCCACCGTTGCAGGCGTGGCACCATATGTGAGTTGTGTTTGCAGCAGCTGGCGCTACGGTGAACTGACAAACCCCAGGTTGGCCTTAACTTCATGGTCTACGAATCAGTGCGCAAGTACTTGACACCGGAAGGTGATCAAAACCCGAGCGCAGGACGGAAGCTCCTGGCAGGTGCCATTTCAGGGGCTGTTGCCCAAACCTGCACATATCCTTTGTGAGTGACCTTGGTTGTGATTTGTGTTATTCCCAAACTAATCAGCCTAAGTGATGTATTACGACGACGATTTCAGATCAACACTATGTCTGGCATGGGATACCAGTACAAGTCAATCGGCGATGCTGTACGGGTCATTGTCAGGCAAGAGGGCATCAGAGGATTGTACAAGGGCATTGTGCCCAACTTGTTGAAGGTTGCTCCAAGCATGGCATCGAGCTGGCTGAGCTTCGAAATGACACGAGACTACCTCGTTAGTCTCAAACCTGAGGCCGACGAAGCCTCTTTGTAAGATATGGGACATGACTGGGCAGACACTCGGGCATAGAGGCGTTACCCTTTCAAGAGCATTGGGAGTGTGCAGCACAAGTCAACTTGAGTGCTGACACCTGTAATTCGTCCCCTGGATAGACCAAAGCACCGGCAACGAGTCGCTTGCGAGCATGAGACAAACGTCTAGAGCACGTATGGAGATAGAAGATGACCATGGCCGGAAAGGCAAGCTGGGAGGGTCGAGCACCATAGACGCGGATCATCATAAGCGCAATTCATTATTTCTTGAATGAAATCATTTTATTATCAATGACTTTAAGAACTGCTTCTGATCAGAATTGCTCGTTCCAATGCCTGCGTCCAGTGACTTTAACTCTTCCGCCCAGACACAGCGCGACTGACCGTTCATCGAACTCAGAGTGGATCCCCGATATGTCGCGACGCCCAACTCCGGGTTGGGGTTGCTGTCTGCCCTAGCCCTAACTCCAAATTCGGCCAATCAGAACGCAGCGCCAAATTTTTGCGCCTCTGGGTACGGTTCTCTTGTCTGCCCTCCTACGATCACGATTTCCGACCTCAACCAACTTCGTCGACAACTTTCCGAAGCCGACCACCGAATACCGCCAACATGGGTACGTGAATGCCCTTCTATCAGCCTACGTGTGCGAGTGGGAGGACAAACTTCATAATTTATTCCAATGCTGCGAAAGCGACAAAGAGATCGTTGTGAAGTTTGTTCTCCTGCGGATGAGGCGCCGGTCATTTTTTTCTTCTCGTCCTTGAAAGAGGGGAGAAGTAGGAAATGATCTCGAGCTTGCCCAACATGAGCATACCGGAATCAATGGCTGACGACGGCTTTTCTCACTTACAGGTATCGATCTCGACCGCCACCACGTGAAGAACACTCACCGGAGTGCTCCCAAGAGCGACAATGTCTACCTCAAGCTCTTGGTGAAGCTTTACCGCTTCCTGGCTCGTACGTCACACTTCATCCGATGGACCGCTCATACGGATTCTGCGAGGAAAGAGGAGACATGCTGACAGAATTTGAACAGGTCGTACCGACTCCAACTTCAACAAGGTCGTCCTCCGCCGCCTGTTTATGTCCAAGATTAACCGTCCCCCGGTTTCTCTCTCCCGCATTGTTGGCAACACCACCAAGGACGAGAAGCGCACCATCGTTGTTGTCGGCACCATCACCGACGACAACCGCATGCTCACCTTCCCCAAGGTCACCGTCGCTGCCCTCCGCTTCACCGCTACCGCCCGTGCTCGCATCCTTGCTGCCGGTGGTGAGGCCATCACCCTCGACCAGCTGGCCCTCCGTGCCCCCACTGGTGCCAACACCCTGATTCTCCGTGGACCCAAGAACTCCCGTGAGGCCGTCAGGCACTTCGGTTTCGGCCCTCACAGCCACAAGGTTCGTGCTTACGCAGTCTTGATCAACTTGGTGGACAACATACTGACCCCCATTACAGAAGCCTTACGTCCAGTCCAAGGGCCGCAAGTTCGAGCGTGCCCGTGGTCGCAGAAGGTCTCGCGGTTTCAAGGTCTAAGCTTTCTCAGTGCGTTGGCGTACGAGACGGTGAAGGCTACGTTCCTAAAACAGTCCGCTTGTTCGGATGGATCTTATATCCACTTTCCAACTTTTCACGAAGGGCAAAAGGAACACCAACAATATCAGGGCGCTGTGCTTTCGGCAGATGGACTGCATCATGGATTTTGGCGTGAATTGGTATCAAAAAGAAATTCTATGACAAATATGACAAACACGCCTACCAGGCCCTGTGCTAAATATTCGCTCCACGACCCATGACTTTACATGTACATGCTGATTTACGAACCCGCCTACTCATACATGATCCGCCTATTCTATAAGTTGACATGTGGTTTCCTCTTCAGTGCAACGAAGTAGGCTTCTTTACTCTCCTGTATGTTATGTGTTAGACATCTTCGGCTCGGCATCTTCAGTTGGTGGCTTGCTTACACTTCTTGATGATTCGGGCTTCTCTCTGTGCACTTTCCAGAACAGCTGCTTCAGCTTCATTTCCAGTGCTTTGTCCTCGGAACCTTGGTAGAACTTGCACACGAAGTGGCCTCCTGTCTTAAGTGTCTCATTGGCGAAGCTGAGTGCCGCTGCACAAAGGTCCTGTCAAGCGCGGACGCCTCTCGATTAACAATTGCATGTGAAAATTCGACAACCAGTGCCATCGTCACAAATCATGTCAACTCACCATGCTGCCTGCGTGGTCTCGAAATGGCATGCCGCTCGTGTTCATCAGCCTGCGGTATGGATTACTCAAAGTGTTCACGCTGAAGCCGGTAGTTTGGTCCCAGGGTGCTGACATGTCGCTAAGAACAACCTCGAGGTGTGTCAGTGAGAGGATTTTGAGATTTGACGAGGTTGTACTCACATCTACCAACCGTGATGGATGTTTAGCATCCTTGTTCTCTGTTACTTCTTCAGAAGCATGCGATGCATGTCTTTCCATGTCGATATAACTTGGTCTCGCTAGATCGTCCTCGAGGCTGTCTTCGTCCTCCTCGGTTGGTTTGCGCACTGCAGGTTGACGCCGATGTGATTCCACAATGAAGTTCTTCACCATCTGCCGGATCATGGGGCTCAGGAAGTCGCCTTGGAAGGTCGAGACACCTTTTGGCGGCTGAGCTGGGATCAGGTCAATGCCAATCACTTTGCTGTGAGGCTTCGTGCGCTCTACGGCGACTTGTGACCAACTTCCTGGTGCATACCCCTGAACTCATCAGCATTGGCGATCAAAACCAAGCCATTCGGTAAGACTCACAAGATCTACAACCGTTTGGCCGCTTCTGAATATCTTGAACTTGGCATCCATCTAACCTCTGTCGTCAGTTTGAAACACCGTTGTCGTTTTCAAGCGTCATGGTTAGTCACCTCAAGAAGCTTGAAAGCAGCACGACTCTTGAGGCCCTGCACTTTGGCATCACGGGCATATGAGTCACTTCCTTGCCTCTGTTTCCAGCGTCCAGAACCTGACGATGCACATCTAACAAAAGCCCATTGTGGTCGTGGGCACTGTGATAGGGATGAAGGTGAGCGTGACGGCGTGGGCCGGAGCGGTACTGAGCAACGTATCGACGGGGCTTTCGGGCGAAGTGCGATACGACACTTGATTTTCGCCATGATCGAGAAGATTCAGGCTACTGGTAGCAAAGATTTCGATGTATACCTCATGTTGTAACAGTTGTGCATCGCCGCGTCAATCAACAGGAGTTCGACATTTCAGTGAGTTTGTAACTACCCTGCACAGCCGGTACCCAGGTCAGAATGACCTGGTCAGCTCCCACACGGTGTATGAACCTGACGAATCCTGACTTTTTTCATGATAAACTTGGTACTTCCTGATCAGTGAGTTTCACAACTTCTTTGCGATTGTACTATGTGGCTTTGCGCACGCATTTGAGTGTCTTGACATCTCCTTCAACTACAGCATGATCTAGTGCTGTGTCGATAATGAACCAGCGCGATCACTAGAACATCGACTCGATTGATCACAGCTCACGTTCAATAATAGGTTGTAAAATGTACTCAGGATATCGCTATTGTGATGAAAAAGCATTATATAGACGCCAAGCAATGCGGTGATCTTCCTTCTCTTGTCATATACGAAAGGGTGTTCACCAAGACCATCCTAAACCGCTACTGTTCATGCCAAGAAGCTCGCACCGATGCCTCTCTTGTGTCTCTTCAAGGGTGAGAATGCTCCGAAACCATTCGACCCTCCCAAGGGCGCCTTAACCCTGCGTACCGCTGATCCCATCACTGGCCTGACCGGTTCGTCGTCGTCTTCATCGAACAAAGTCTTCCCAGCACCTAGCAGCTTGCGCTTGCGCTTCTTCTCACCATCAGCAGCCTTGCTATCCGCCTGTGACAGGTTGATCGAAGAGGAAGTGTCGCTCTTAGCTGTAGTCCTCGCTTTCGAGGCCTGCGGTGCCGCCTTCTTGGGAGATGGTGCGTTTTCCTGCTCTTCCTCGGGTGCTGAGTCTTGGGCTGTAGGCTCGGGCGCTACCACGTTCTTCTTCGACGAGGTGGTCTCGGTCAATGTCGCCGCTGCAGCCTTGGCTGGTCTGCCACGGGCTTTCGCTGTCTTCGCCGCAGGTGCCTTTCTGGGTGACGGCTTGGCCCGGACCTCGGGTTCCTTCGCTGTCTTCGTTTGAGCATCATTTGCGGGCGCCTTGCTAGCCACCGGTGTATCTTCCAGCACAACATCATCCAACCCCTTATTCCTGTTCAAAAAGGGCGTGATTGAGAAAGTCGACTTCTCAACAACAGACGCTTGCTCCATCCCACGTCTCTTTGGTGGTCTGCTCATGCTGTCGTTGCCTGGGGTTCCAATGGAGACGTCGTCGAGGCTGATTTCTTCCATTCGTCGTTTGCGCTTGGCGTCTGCCACTACCTTCGCAGACTTCTTCGCCTTTGCGCCTGTCGCCTTTGCTGGTGCTTCAGCCTTGGTGGGAATGGTGATGCTGTGACTGGGTTCCATCGTAGATGCTGAGGCTCGTGCCTCCTCCAGCTCAGCATGACTTTCATCTAGCTGCTGTTGAACGGTCTTCAGCTGTGATCGGACTTCCTTCAGCTCGGCCTGTGTTTGCTTCAATTTGGTTGCCGCTGTTGTCTGATCCTCCTCCAGCTGCTCAGAGCGCCCTGTCGCTTGTGCTAGAGCCTTCTCGTGGTCCCGCTTCATCTTCTCCTTCTCCTTCTTGGCTGCCACCAGCTTCTTCTCAGCTTCCTGAAGATGCGACCGTAGCTCATCGAGCTCCCCATCGTCGTTCTTCGGCTTTGTGCGCTGTCGGGCTCTTCTCTCGTTCTCTAGCTCCACCTCAAGGGTGTCCACTTGTCGTCGAAGGTCATGTTTCTCGGCAACAACAGCTTGGTGATTCGTGAGTTGTGACTGTAAATGTTCTAGCTCCGGCCGCAAGCGATTTACTTCGCGCGTAAGCGCAAATTTCTCCTGCAAAGCCTTGCCAGAGTCTTGCATCGATGTTGTGAGGGAGTCGACCTCGGCCTGGAAGGATCAGCGTGAGACTAGTCCATGTGCGCACTCCATAACAAACCTTCAGAGTCGTCAATTCCACGTTCTGCTTCTTCGCACGGGTTTCGTGACTCCGGATCATTTCTCGCGCCTCGTCGAGTTCTGCGCGCAGCTGGTCGCGCTGCTTGACCCATTGCCGATAGTACGAGTCTTTCTGCGATATGTTCTCCTGAAGAGTCGCATTGTTGTCGCGCAATGTGAGCGCTCTCACTTTCAGTCTCCGCGCATCTTCGTCGCGTTTGGTGAGCTCAGTCTGGTGCAGCTGATATTGTCGCGCGAGTTCGAGTTCGTGAATGCGAGACATGCGCTGCAAGATGATTAGCGACTTCATTGAGGCCTTGTATGGGTGTGCGCTACGAACATCATCATACATGGTGCTCATTGCGACCAGGACTTCCACCGAGGTGGGATTGAGGGGCAGCGATGAGAGATGTTGGGATGTCCAGCGGCACGTTGGGAGTATATTGATCCGAGGGGCGAATTTATCCGTTTGTCGCGATATATAGACTCAATTCTTGCAGTCTTGCGTCGTGATGTTGCTGTGCTTAAACCGTTATTCGTCGCAGAATCTGTCGTGATGCATGGGCGGCATGTTTGGACAAGCTGGTGATCCAAAGGTAAACAAGGTGCCACAATGGGACTAGCGCCATGTACTCACAGTCACGTGGCGTTCCTGACAGAAGTGGCGCCTCAGGCGTGGCTGATGTTGTGGCTGGAGCTAGCTCTGGCACTTTGGCTCTAACGCGGTTAAGAGGCCACCTCAACGTCAAGCTCCGTTACGGGTCTCAAGCTGTCGATGCCCACGTCGAAGCTCCACGAATCCATCTCTACGCCACCTACTCAGCTTCTCGACGACGCAAGACGATACCAACCGTCACAATGCGTATTCTTAAGTCACTACTGACAGCCTCGCTGCTCATTGCCGGCTCATTGGCAGCGAAGAAGGCCCCCGGCGACCGATTCAACGACTTCCAGGCAAAGGCACTCAAGACCTCACCAATTAAACTCAGCGAGACGACTTACAAGAGCATCACCGCAACACCAAGAGACTACAGTGTTGCTGTTCTCCTGACGGCACTTGATACACGATTTGGATGCCAGCTTTGCCGTGATTTCCAGCCGGAATGGGACTTGCTGGGCAAGAGCTGGACTAAGGGAGACAAGAAGGGACAATCGCGAATGCTCTTCGGCACACTGGACTTCGCCGATGGAAGAGAGGTTTTCATGTCGGTAAGTGTTGGAATGATTCCGGAAAAACGACATTGAAGCTGATGCTATACAGCTGGGACTTCAAACTGCCCCGGTGCTCATGGTCTTCCATCCTACAACTGGCCCTCATGCTGTCGCTGGCTCGGACCCAATCCGATATGACTTCACCTCTGGGTAAGTACACGAGATCTTTGCTGAGAAGATATTGCGATTGACCATAATTGGATAGTCCCGGCACTGCCGAGCAGGTGCACTCCTGGCTGTCTCGTCAGACACCGGACCGACCTCATCCAGCTGTGAAGCGACCCATCAACTGGATGCGTTGGATCTCAACGGCCGCCATTCTTCTTGTATCTATTACGGTCATGGCGACGGCCTCACCTTACGTTCTTCCCGTCGTCCAGAACCGCAACCTGTGGGCAGCCATCAGCCTGATCGCCATCCTCCTGTTCATCAGCGGCCACATGTTCAACCAGATTCGCAAGGTTCCGTACGTCGCAGGCGATGGCAAGGGTGGTATCAGCTACTTCGCCGGAGGATTCCAGACCCAATACGGCTTGGAGACCCAGATTGTTGCTGCAATTTGTAAGTCTGGCTTTGCTAAATCGAATTGCCTTGAGTGCGCAGGCTAATCATGATACTGCAGATGGCGTGTTGTCGTTTTGCGTCATATCACTTGCCGTCAAAGTCCCTCGCATTGCCGACTGTTCCACCCAGAGAGTCGCGGTCTTTGCATGGGGCGCGGTTATCTTCCTCATGTACAGCTTTCTGCTCAGCGTGTTCCGCGTCAAGAACGGAGGCTACCCATTTTCCCTCCCGCCTTTCATGTGAGCAATATAGCAAAAGGAAGACAGGAGCAGAAGGAGGAAATACATCATCGACAGTCGACACCAAACGTGGACGCCGGAGAACGTGGCGAGGTGGTATCACAGCGTCGTGCTGGAACTATGCTTAGAGTTTTGGAAGAGTACGGCTCTTCCCCGAAGACGACAAAAGCCTTGTGTGGCATGAGGGACCCCAAGGCACTACGGCATGGACGGAGTTGTACAATATGGGACGGCCAGAGCATTGCCGAATGGCGGTCTAGCAGATACGCCGAAGACAGCGAAATCAAAACATCGAACATGAGTGGCGCCCGCATCCAAGATCTCAGTACCAGTGATTTACGTCGTAGTCACGGGCACCCGGGACTCTCAGGACATAACCTTGTTTTTTACCAGATTACGATACACGCGGGAACCAAAGACCGTATTCCCGACCGGCAGACTCATATGCCTAGGGGTGGCAGCGTGCCTGCGTAAGTATTGTGCTGACGCAACACTACCCACGCAGTGAGCAAGTCAGATTATGGTACCTCCCGATGGACAGGTTTTGGTTTGCAGCCACTTCATATGCCCACCCGAGATCTTTGAGTATGTTGTCAGTGGAAACCCCCTCGCTCTCTGGAAGCTGACCATGGTTCAGTCTGCGTCAATCTCAACCTTATGTGGACACGGAGCCCCAGGGCGTAATGAATACAACCTTGCACGGGAATGCGACACCAGGGATCGTGTCCAATCCGGGGAAGGATGGTGAAGGAGAGCTGACGGCGCGATCCACAACCTACCATAGAATGATGAGCGGCATCGCATCAGTAAACGGCCGCCAAGATTCACTACAAGGTACGCGAGGTACGTCAGGGCCTTTTGAATTCCCCCTTGTTGCGCTGTTCAGGAGCAACTTTACCCCAAGTTTCCCACGGTACTTGACGTGCCGACATTGGGGCCAGGGTGGTTGCGCATTGCCCAGTTCGGACGCTTTAGCCGGATCACCCAGCGAATCCTTGGCCCAGTGTGGCAGACGCATAAGGCAATGATCCTCGTTGAATATATTCCGTTTCAGATCAACAGCTGACATTTGTCCACAGCAATTGGTACAGAAAAGAGGGGAAACAAACGCATTAACTGCGCCCAGAGAGCGGATTCTGGGGATGTTCGGCCCTTGGCTGCTTGTCAAGATCGCCAATGCTTGTCACGCGGCGAGCTGGCCGAGGTTGAGAACGACATGTGGTGTTTGACTAGGGTCACATCGGAGTTGTTGAAGCCTGTTCGCCGTCTCGCACGAAAGATTGTTCCGTGATGCCCCTCCTTCATGGCAAATGCGATGCCGAATGCCATACCAGGGGCCACCCTCACTTATCCCAGGCAGATCAAGTGACAACGGAAAACGCCACCACGCTACAGAGAGTCGCTCTACCAAAAAGTGACATGAAACGAAACATGCGGTTTATGGTGGCGCCCCTATCGACCCGTGTGGCTGGATCTATGCCGCGCAGGCCGTCATTGAAGGAGGCTGTCAATGGAACATAGGCATTGACACTGACGCTCAGTGGACTTTACAAGTCTTGCGATCGATGCTAGATGTGGCGGCAGATACTCCCGAATCGCCGAGACTATCATTGAGCACATTGAGAAGGCATCATGCTCCATAGCCAAAGGGTCCTGCATTTCCTCCAGCTTGCTTCTCCACATGATACTCGGTACTTTGTATGAGCGAGCCGTGATCAAGTACATGGGGCCGGTCATTTGAGAAGAGGCAAAGTGGCGCTTAGCCAAGCAACTGAATACTCACCTTTCTTGGTCGAAGCCATTTACAATTGCATTTCCAAGCACTGACATGCTTACAACAAAGGAGGCGAAAGCATCGTCACGCAGTTGTCCGCGTCAGGCACACGGTGCAGCGTCGCATGCTCTATATTGCACCTTACCATTTGGGGGAGCACCGTGATCTCTCCGTACCAGACGCCCTTGGCCAGCTCTCTGCGCTTTTTGATTGACCCTGGCTCCTTTTGTTGGATCATGAACCAATGAGAGGTGTCGAGAAGCTGTCGTGGCGCCCACACTTGGTCATTTGTATCTGAGCGATAGAGTTGCTTGCATACGGGAGAGGCAACTCAACTGCCGATCTTTCTCCAGGGGTGCCGTTGAGCAACTTGGAAAGGGATTGTCCCCCGCAATATCGTTGTTCGTTTCAGCGATGAGCTCCGGATGGGTTTTGTCGTTGTCAGTGAGTGAGCTCGCGAATGAGCGGCATGACTTGCCACGGCTCGGAGGCAGTGTCCCGAGGTGTTCGTCGTGGATGACGGGCCTGATTCCGGATGCATGTGTGAGTGAGGCCTCGTCTGTTTATGGTCGTGCATTGCACATCATTATGTCGGAGGAATACATGAGCTGACAGGTTATAGTGATCAATGCGAAAGGAAGCTCTCCACGTTGAAAGAGTGGTATATAAAGCATCTCATGTCCTCGCCTTCTTCGACCTGAAATATTCCAGGATCTATCACTCTCAAGTCTTCCTTGCACATCCCTCCTACCTCAATCACATCTGCCCAACATGAGAATCTCAACTGCTACCCTCGTCGCCTTCGCGGCTGGCGCTATCGGTGCGCCCAGCAGCATGACCAAGGTCAAGAGCCGTCAAGCTCCCGGTGCCTGCACTTCTGCCGTCACTCTCGATGCGTCGACCAACGTGTGGGATAGCTACACTCTGCACGCCAACAGCTTCTACCGCGGCGAGGTCGAGGCTGCTGCTGCTGAGATGAGCGGTGCGGCTGCTGAGGCTGCCCTCCGTGTTGCTGACATTGGTACTTTCCTCTGGCTGTAAGTGAACCTCAAGCGTAACACACGGGAAATGAGTGAGAACTGTACTGACACTTATCAGCGACACCATTGCCAACATTGACCGTCTCGAGCCGGCTCTCGAGGGTGTTCCTTGTGATGAGATCCTCGGTGTTGTCATTTACGATCTTCCTGGCCGTGACTGCGCTGCTCTCGCCTCCAACGGTGAGCTGGCTGTCGGCGAGGTCGAGCGCTATAAGACTGAGTACATTGATGGTACGTGAAATTCCCACGATATTTACCTGCCACTCTCGAAACCGACTAACACCACCCAGTCATCGTCGAGATCCTCAAGTCCTACCCCAACCAGGCTTTCGCTCTCGTTATCGAGCCTGATTCACTTCCCAACCTGGTCACCAACATCGACCTCCAGAGCTGCCAAGATTCCGCCGACGGATACCATGAGGGTACCGCCTACGCCATTGAGGCACTGAACCTCCCCAACGTCGTCATGTACCTCGACGCCGGCCACGGTGGCTGGCTCGGCTGGAACGACAACCTCAAGCCCGGCGCTGAGGAGCTCGCAAAGGCCTACAAGAACGCCGGCAACCCCTCCCAACTCCGTGGTTTCGCCACCAACATCGCCGGCTGGAACCAATGGGACATGACACCCGGTGAATTCGCCAGCGACCCCGACGCTCAATACAACGCCGCCCAGAACGAGAAGCTCTACGTCGAGCTCCTCGGTGCTGCTCTCGCTACCGCCGGCATGCCCAACCACGCCATCGTCGATACTGGTCGCTCTGGTAACCCCGGTGGCCGTCTTGAGTGGGGTGACTGGTGCAACGTTGTTGACGCCGGATTCGGTCCTCGTCCTGAGGCTTCGCCTGACTCTAGCTCTCCTCTGCTTGATGCTTTCGTGTGGGTCAAGCCTGGTGGTGAGTCGGATGGTACCAGCGACACCAGCGCCGTCCGCTACGACGCGTTCTGTGGAAAGGCCGACGCTTTCCAGCCTTCTCCTGAAGCTGGACAGTGGAATCAGGCTTATTTCGAGATGCTCATCGAAAACTCTGTTCGTTTGCCCGTTCTGTTGTGTTTCGATGAAGTTACTAACTGCTTGCCAGAACCCTGCCATCTAAGACCGCAAAGGCCGCCCTCACAACCAAGATCGGGGAAGTACATAGGATTGAACGTCTCAGAAAGCCTGAAAGGCTCTATAAATTACTCAAGGGTCGAAATTGTATATAGACCAATCACAATATGTTGTACAAAGTCTTCAACCGCCCTTGGTGCTCTCAATGCTCAATGGCCAAGCTTCGTGACTATACTCGATAATGATGCAATCTACGCCGTACCTAGCTAGTGATCACATGCATGGCTTTGCAGCGTAACAAGTATCTGGCTTAATGTGAACGTTAATGTTTTTCTAAGGTGTATTTGAATTGCATACTATTCAGTGTGTAGCGAAGGCATTATTATTCTGATAACTATTCTGATAACTATTCTGATAACTATTCTCTTCGACATTCCTGCTCGTGGGTCCGTAGGTCTTTGCTATAGTGGTCGCCTTGGAGGCTGCGATCAAGGTGTGAACTCCTCAGTCACACCTTGCAGTGACCATCCGCGGAACCTGACGAAGACTCTGACAGATTCCTCTTTACTATTTTATTTGCTATTTATTTGCTATTTATTTGCTATTTGTATGCTATTTTGATGCTATTTTG
>WNLN01000273.1:0-44186 GCA_021347865.1 Sarocladiaceae sp. CBMAI 1973
GAAATTGCTTGGCCGCATGTTTGCTACATGTCCGGTGCGACGTGCGCTACGGCCCAACACCATCAAGCGTCTATGCCCTAACACGATAGCCTGGCCTCGAGGAATGATGTTTGCTACCATGACGGTGCGGACATACAGTGCCAATGTGCGCCACAGCTTTGATCTATTGAATAATACTGCATTATTCAACAAACGGCAGGCGCAAATCATGCCAGTCGGGTTGTCGCACAAGCCTCCAGGACAAGCCCTGTGGCGCTTCAGACAAACATCATGTAGCAAACTTGCAACTCTCAGATAAGTATCGAGGCGCGACAAAGTTCACGAGCCTTTCAACATGTAACTCAAACTTTCATACTGAAGTGGTTGAGTGCAAACTTTAGCTCCAGCGTTCGATCAGACCTCAAGTTCAATTCGAAGGCAACCGTTCAGCCTCGTCTCAATAACCAAGCATACCTGCAATCTCAGCACAAGCATACTTCACTTCACCACAAAACGAACCAAGATCAGTTGAGGATGTGCCACTGGGTCCAAGAAAATTTCATCTGCAAAACCTGCAAAATCACAATGGGCCCCTCTAAGCGCCACCAATTCCTCTGCCCACGCGCCATGGACCTCGAACCCCTTCGCGACCCCTTCACAAAGTTCGGCTTCTGCGGCACGATCCTTGCTCAAGACGAGCATAGAACCCTCGAGTCAGGCCCCTGTGTTCCGTGTGGGAAGAAGAGCGAGGGCGAGAGTCACGTCGCTCTGTGAAGAGAAAAATGGCAGCATGGGTTGGTTGAGGACAGGTAGTATGATGCAACTATGGTTCAATGGAAATACATGGCTAGCATTGAAACTCGGATATGGAAACGTTCCGATGAACGTGAGAGAGTTGCAGGTTTCCAGACCGGCACAGACTCCCTAATAATCATCTCTCGACAACTTCTCATCCACCTGGGGCAGTTCTCCGTCCTCCTCTGAACTCTGCGCGTCTTTCTCTCGCGGCTCCTCATCTTCACTCACCGGCTTTGTCGGCTCTGGATGCTCTGCCCAGCAGGGCCACGTACCAGAGAACAAAGAGATGCGACGGCTATACTCCTCCCACAGCTTCTCCGTATCCCCAGACTTGACAAGTTCGTGGTACTCACCAAACCACACAGCCTTGTAATCTTCGATGTTCTCTTCCTCCCCGTCTGTAACCGATATGTCTCCTTTCAGAGTGTAGAGAACTCGACCTGCATCCTGCTCTCGGAGAGACTTGATCTTCTGGGTCAGAACATCAGTTGTGTGCTCGGCGAGTTCCTTGCGTGCCTTCGCGAAATCTGCACCTTGAAGAGCGATCAGACCAGCGAGCCCATCATAGCGCTCCAGCCATTTCCGGGTAGCGTCGAGGTACTCGATGGTCAGGAGTTCGATGAGCAGAATCTGAGCTTTGTATGTCGGCCTCAACTTGGAGAAAGAATACTCATTGTCGTACAGGTCAGCGGCATTCGCCTCATCTTTGAGACAGATCTCGCATTCTAGTCCTATGCAGCGCGAATGGTGCAGTGCATTGCAACTCAAGCACTGAGTCGATCTGCAAGAGACGGCACCCGAGTCCGGGTTGCAGTTCACCATGTAGTTCTCACAGGAATGCAGGTGCGTTCCCAACGACGTCCCTGCGATACTTAGGTGTCCGAACTTCGAGATGCCATGCATGAAAAAGCTTTTCGGTCCCAGGGAATCACGTGTCACGTCTGTCGCGGGTGTCTGTGTTGGCTTGGAAACTCATCTCGTCTTGACTAACTGTTGTTGACTCACCGTTGAAAAGATATTCGACCAGGTTCCAGTAGATCTTCCCACCACCAAAATTGGCGTCGCGAGCCAGTGAAATCGCAGTTTCCGAAGCCGAAGGTGGCAGAACTTCTGCTGGAAAGTCCAATAACATGAACCCCCCAGTCCAACCCCTGGGTTCATCATGAATTGTCTCCGGCATCGACCAGGTCAAGGTAGTCATGCCATCTCTGACGCTGATCCGCGTACATTTGTGAATAAAAGTATGCTCAATGAAGATATTCGTTGCATCGTTCAATAGTGAAAAGACCTTCTTATTGTGTTCATATTTAGCGCATAATTCAGGCGTATGCTTCTCGCTGCCTTCAGCCTGACACTTGTCGCTGCAATACGCGTGGATGTACGGCCAGATCGCACATCCCTGGCAAGAGAATTGTGGTGTTCCATCGTCCTGAGTGTTGAACAAGTTGTTGCACGTTTCGCACCAGCCGACGTATTTGTCGTAGTCGAGTTTCGGCCAACAACAGCAGGGAATGACGCTCCCATGCTTGTCGACCTTCACGGTCAGACCATTGCAATCTGACTTCCGTCGAGTGAGTACTTTGAAATAGTCTGTAAGAGCCTTGAGCTGAAGCTTAGGAGGCATCGCGTGACAATAGCTTTGTAGAGTGGTGAGAAGTATAACTGGGCGATCGTATCATAGAAAGAGGAGTGTCCTTTCGATTTGCAGGAAGGAAGAAAAGAGCCCAGACTCCGACGAGCGATTTGAAGAAGACGACTTTTGACATGCTGAGCATATGCGCTTGATCAAGACATCATGTCGTCGTGGTTCAATGTTCCGGCCCATCACCGGTCAAGGCATGCTCAACACATTCACTGCCTCGACCACTCTCAAGTTTGCACCTCTCCTGATGACCTGAACTTTCACACTCCCCGCAGTCCTTCCACGTCATAGTCGAGCAGTTGATCACTGGTTTCCAGCCTCAGAAGCAACGAGACACTCACAAAGCCGCTGTCTTCTTTGACCTCGAGTACTGCCCGGACCGTGACCCACGACCGCCGGTCGAGAGCCACTTTCTTAGGCCGCCTCGATCGGTCAGAAATGGCTACATCAGGGACACCTGGAATCAATAACGCTGCTTCACATATGCGAAGGCTCGGAAGTGGGTGATCACATTATCACAAGGAAGAAATGGCGCGAGTACCTAGATGAGTGAGAATGAGACTGTCTTGTTCTGCGATCGATGCGCTCATCTAGCGGCACCGTCCTGAGCTGCAATGAACTGCCTCCAGCCATTATGCGCGTTCGCTCATGCGTTGCCGCCAAAGATCCTCGAGATCCTTGTAGCTCAGATGTACCAGCCGCGGATCATTGCCCTCCAGCCAGACTCGACTGTACCATGCCGCTTCATCCTCCGAGAGGACCACTTGAGCCTCCATGCTGTCCGACAGGTACATTCTTCCTATCTCACCAAGCTCATTCACACACGCTTGCGGAATCTTCAGAGCTTGTTTGAGGAGCTCTTTCTTGCGCGCTGCGAATGCCGTCTCGGTCCTTTCGCAAATGACAGAACTGATGGCTATAGCCCCATCGGGGTCCCATCCTTCAGCGTTCTCGTCCAGGCTCACCTGCAGCCACATCATGGTGCGACTCATGACCCTGTGACGGAGAATGTGTTGTGCTCCGTTCATGGAGTTGGGCGGAAATTTGTTTGCAAAGGTCTCGCCTTTGCAAACCTGTTCGATAACCGTGTTGTACTCAATGTCCTGCTCGAACCTGCAGTCTGCGAAAGTGTCCCATTTGTAGAGAATGTCCTTCCATCCGTACTGAGCTCCTGTGAGATCCAATGCGTAGACCTCTGACTCTCCAGCCGTGATTTTAAGCACCGAATGAACTTCGTTACGAGGAGAGCAGTCGATCATGTATGGAAAGCCGTAGATACGCACAACTCTGGCTCGGTTCTTGGGCTCGGCGCGCACGATTTCGAAAGACTTGATGAAGGCTTTTTTATATGTGTTAGAACGTCTAAACTCAGACGAGGACCTCGTACTTACGTTGCAGGAAATGGCAGAGCAAGTGCTTTGCAATATGAACAACCTCATCGCAAGACTGATATAGAAGGATGCTGTCGATCAGGTCTTCAGGTGTGTCAGGGGGCAGTGCCGGAAAGGGGAAGGGCATGAAGATCGGAGCGCCCGCAAAAGGACGAATATCACACTGCTCCTGAGCGATAGTGACAACATCGTTCTTTTCCGAGAGCTTTGCCACGCTCATGAACTGAGTGGCCCTTTCGAACGCCAAGTAGAGCTCATAGATGATCGAAGCCGCCCGTGCGACACGAAGTCGTGCGGTACAATTCGTCTTGTGCTCGGGGCGGTGTTTGATCTGGCATTCGCGACTGCAGTAGAATGTTCTGATCTTGCCAACTTCGGTGATATCGCACGCTGAGCACCAGAGGTTGCAGTGCGGCGCTGAACAACCTGCACATGGGCGTTGACCATATGCCTCATCGTCTGAAAGGACTGGCTGACCAGAAGGAGTTGGAGGCTTGGGCGAGACCAAGTTACCCTCATCGTCAACGGTCACGGGCGGACGAAAGTCGAAAGGATCCATCACGACGTGAGCAGAAGACTTTCCTCGTGAAGGTGCGAGGGGAAGTTGATTGAGCTCCAGGTCAAACACGGGACCAGGGTTTGAATACCAGCAGTCCCGAAAAAATCCAAACCATGGTGGACGGCTCTCGTAAAGTTGGGCCGTCTCGCCAGGTTCTGGCAGTTGCTGCACCTGCTGAGATCCGACGCGACATGCAGCTGGCCTGGCCGTGAATTTTCGAATGGTCGGTTGAATGCTTCTGTGGAAATCAGTAGAATACGGCAGAATCTTTCCTTGCTCATGCTGCAGCATCGATATTGTAATCATCAAGTGAAAGGGTTGTTCTTCGCATACCTACCTGGCCGAGTTGCCCCTGATCTTGTGGGTTGAACACCTACGACGTCAGCTGAAACGCGTTGCGACCATTCGTATCGAAGTGAATAAAGTATCATTAATCTCGCAGATACCACGATTCCGCATACTCGTCATGACAGAGCGCCTCCTTAGAGATGAGCAGCTCGATGTTGCCAAGCGTAAATGGCAAAATGCATCAGGCAAGTATTCTTCCCCAGATCGTCCTCACATGAACAAAATCATGACCCAGAACTGACCCAAAAACAACACAGAAGCAAGAAGAAGAACGCCAGAAAAGCGCTTGTTGCTCAGGCTGTTGTTCTGATGAAAATCACAAGTTGTACCTATGAGTAAGGGGTAAGCTACCCGTTTTCCCGTTCAGATCGGCAGGTACCGATCAAGTCCATCTAGCAGGAACCACACGGCTTCTCACCTTCCTTATACTCCATCACAGCCCTCACGAAATCCCTTCCAACGTCCAAATCATACCCCGTCGGATTCTCAATCTCCACAACATCATCTACCTCACCGTCAGTCCAAAAACCACAAAACAGAATAGGTCGAGCAAGGGGGAAACTTACACCAAGTCTTATCAGCCTCAGGATGCGGTCCAACAACACCCACAATCCCCTTCTTATACCCAACAACATACGCAGCAACATCTTTTGACTTCGAATACCTCCCCAAAACCTTGCCCTTATTCCCATTCTTCCCGACCTTCCCCAGGATAGCTGCTCCATCTTGAAAGTACAACCACCGATTCTTCTCCGTTTTGCACTCCTTGCTGCCAGAGGAGAAGGTCCAGTCTACGTGGATGACGGTGTTTTCTTCATCGTCGACTTGAGAATTGCGTTGGTCGACTTCGCGATCTGCCCTGACGCCGGAGGGGAAGAGGTTGAATCCTTCGTCTGGGCCGGCGAGGTAGGCGCCGAGACAGAAGCCGAGGTAGTGTCCCCCGCCAGCGACGAAGTCTTGGATTGTTTTTTGATATTTCTTGACATCTTTCCAAGCCGGAGTGAGATCTGCGTTCAATTAGTCAACATGGCCTCAACGTGCAGCTCCCGGGATGGGTGTACAAGTACTCACCTCCTCCACCAGGTTGGATATACACATCAAAGTCCTTCAAGGTTTCCTTCGTGATCTTCACACGCTCCTTCGGTCCAACGTATGTGATCTTCGAATCCTTCCATGCGCTCGTGAATAGGTCAGCCGCCGACTCTGGAGTCCCTTCTAGCGTGGCCGGACCGCGGTAGACGGCCACGCGGGTCTGGGCTGCCGCGACATGTGTCTGCTTCATGGCTTGACCGGCGAGGCAGAATATGATGGTGGTCTTCAAGGTGTTGGACAGCATATCAGCATCAATGACGAAAGTGGTGAATGAGTGAGTCAGTGCCGTAAGAGCCAAACCCCTTTGCAGTGCTGTACGATGTGCTCCGGATATTCAATTGCTGATACCCTTCACCAGGACACCTTCTGTCCCAGATCCGATCGACTTTTTATACATCTCCATGGTCATCCTCAGAGGCATCCAATTCTCACATAGCTCAGTTGAGGTCAACCTAGGTCGACCTCGGCCTCGCGCTAGACACAGGCTAACAAACGACCCTGCCTCCACCAGCGTATAGTCCAAACCATGTGCCGAGATGCAATTCCCTTTCCGGTACCTAGTATCGCGTATAGACCAGCATCGCCTCAATTGAAGCTCCGTTATTTCCGAGAAAATGACAAATGCCGGTTATTTTGAATCTAGTTTTCGAGATGGATGCTGGTGATTTGCCTTGGGATTGCTTAAACGCGATGCCGCTTGCGAGTAGTATGGGGTTTTGTACGCGGGGAGATTGATTGATGCCGTTGCGACCGTGATGATGCTTGAACGTCGTGCTCATTTGCCGTACGCCATTCGATTGCTTATTCGCTCGCCTAGCAGGTAGAAGAGCTCGAAATCGAAAATCGCCTCATTCTAATACCTTACCATCGAAGCAATTCTCAGTTTCAAGTCCCGTCAACTCAGTTCCACAAACCCTATACACCGACACTCCATTCCAGCCCTCCATCCCATCGCCTCCATCGTCATCATCTCACTTACATTGTCCTCCCTCCCTCCTCAATCCGCCACCCCAAAAAGGCGTCCAGTCCCAACGCTCATCTCCCGTCATCGACCATAAGCCCTTCACCGAAGTCCCCGTTCCAGCTTGCCCCCATCCGCCCATCCCTCCCTACAAAGCATCATCACCACCCAACCCCATGCAAGACATCGCTCATCACCACTCCCGCCGTTGGCGATCCGCACCACACAACACACCCAAAACCTCCAGTCGACGCCTTCCCTCCCACGATCACCACATCAATAAATCAAGGTCATTCTCGGCTGTTTGCCTTGTCTCACTTTGAAAGAAGCGAATCAATTTCCTTTATATACTCCCCGACATCTAAAGTACCCTTCAATACGAGGTGACACAAATTTGCCCTACACGTCTCAGCCGCCTTTCTTCCCCGCCTCTTTTCACCCTTTCGAATTGTACAGCACGCAAGGCAACCGAACCCATCACCATACCACTCACGTGCGAGCCTCATGACGTTGCATGCAAGCCCCCTCTGCACCTGCATGAATACTCCTGCCACGTAGAGTGCATCGCATGGCCACCGAAGCCATGCTTGACTCTCGGAGCATGGCGTACGTCCGGCCAATCAGAGCCGCATATCATCATGCACTTACGGCCCCATATTTTCCGGACGCCTTTTCGGACGCCTTGTCAGCGATCCTCTTTAAAGCCCCAAAAGTGCCTCCTCTCACTGTGTTAGTCCCTGACAAGCCTGCACTCAAAACACGACCCATCCTTACACCGCCGCCATTCCAATCCTGCATCTCCTCAAGGCAAAGTATAGCCCTCAGACGCCTTCTTCCTGCAGCCTGGCAAATCAGTCCCGCAACCTGGTAAAACCCAACGTGCAGAACAACGATCCATCCAAGGCAAAAGTGCAATTCCTCGCGCGTACGACACCTTACATCCGGTTTGCATGCATGCCCACCCGGGGAGCCGCCCGAAGCACAACCCGTGCCTCACCATTGCCTCATGACAACACCAAACTGCACATCTCCTCTTTATCGTTGGCTTCGGTGTCAACTTCTAAACACAAAACTGCACTTCCCCGTTCGTTGTTCGGTGTCAATATCGTGCAAGGAAACTGCACTTTCCCTCCCCCCACGAACCAATGATTCATCGCAAACCTCAGAGCCTGATTCTTATCAAACATAAACCCTCCTCTTAAACCCACACGAATTAGACGCCATGCATGCGGCTGAACAGCACAAAGAAAAAACTTCCATCTAAAAGAGGCAAAACCCCTCAAACCGCAAGGCGCCCCCAATATATGTCGTAAACCGTTGAATAATCGGCCAGCAAAAAGAAGTCAGACTCTCAAACGCCCGCAACCGCCCGATTTGCTCCAATATAATGTCGCAGTCCGCCGGCCCCATGCCGGGTGTCACTCTACGCGCGCAAAACGTGATGTGCACAACTTTCCGGTCCGGGTACGTCAAGGGCACAGCAAGGCCAGACAAGGCGGAGGTATGATAGGCAGCCTGTCCGCGCGCTTCCGGTGGAAATTATCGTGGTCGGAAGGTATTCTGCAATGTCTTTGACCGAGACGCCTCGCCGTGTCGAATTGCCGATCGACCAACAAGGCCTCAGAAACAACTGTAAGGCGTCCCAATTGACCCCCTGAACCGGCTCTTGAACCAGGGACGTGGCCAACCATTCATCCCGTAAGGGATTCGAAAACCAGGACTTGGACGCTATTTCCATGCTTTAAGCAGGTGATTGTCGCAGCCACACGGGACTTTGCCTCACATAACAAGCCTAGAAGTGACACGAATTGTTGCTCATCAAATTTCGTAAATAGATACCGGAAGCTCATATTTACTGTCCACCAGACAATTTCGTCGATAACAGCCTCGTCGGAACACATCCTGGTAGAAGGAAAGCAAAGACCCGCCACGAAAATGTAGGTACTGTTCACCCTTGCGTGGACTCTGAGAAAGACCGGAGGAAAGACAAAGGAACAACTCAAGGCCAAGCGAGACAAGGCTCCCATAGCCAAACCCACACGGCGAACGTATAGACCAATTGGCCTTGGTGGACTTCAACGTATGACGTACGCATCGTCCAAAATAAAGAAGACTCACGTATTTGTACTTCCGCTCACAAACACAACCCGCCGCGGTAGCACAGGCAATCCATATCGCGTCAATCTTGCTACACGCAGCATCCGTCCGACAAGAGCGCCTTGCGCTGTGTACTCTAAATCGTCTTGTACAACCTATCACATCCTGTCCGACCCCGTATCAACACTCCCCTATACACTTTCCTGAAGGCGCAAAGAGGGCCGCCTTTTTCCCTTGGACCCTATGTCGTGCCTCTTTCCGCGATAGACACCTCGGTGGTGTAAAGTCTGTGGCGTTCCAAGCTGAAGCGAATGCCTCTGGTAGGAGTAGTCAAGTCGAGGTCGTGTCTCTGATAAGACCGACAACGTATGGGAGTCTATGCGACTCTGACGGAGGCGAGGCTCTCGCAACTTGGGGGCCTTTGTGTCCTTCCTGTCAGCGAGTCACAAAGAAGAAGAAGAGCGCAGACAAATTGATCCTGAAAGAGCGTGACCACATGTGGAGCAGATACTCCATGCCACATCATACGCAGCATGTCTGGGTTCTTCACTGTTCACTGAACAGTTGGGGAGTGCCCGTTGTCTGGGCAAGCGGCTCCAGACTGTGCCCGGGCCGTTGGAGTTGATGGAAAAGAAATCGTGGAGCAGATCCTGATTATTCACACGTGCCCTCCGACCAGCTCGCCCGGTGAACGCCGTCCCAGCACGCCTGTAGGAGCCGGCCCCTCCTCCACCTCCACATCGTACTCCAAAGCCGTGCCAAACTCATTGTTCCCCGCGTCCCAGGTCAGCCACTTCCGTGATCGCGCAATCTTACACCCGATCCACAGGATCCTCTTGACCCGACTCTCTGCCATGCTGCTCATTTCGATGAACTTCTCATCCTCGTCGAAGTCCTTGGGGAACATGCCTCTTGGCAGGTACTCATCCGCGTAAAGGAGGCCTCGCAACGCATAGTCATCCGGCAAGGGCCGGTGTGCGTCGTTTTGAGGTGCCACGAACGTATTCTCGCCGTCCTGGTCTTCCAGCTTGGGACGGTAATCTGTAGTATCCAGAAGGTAGTTCAGCATAATAGACATCAGCTTCCACGGCATCTTCTTCTCGATGAAGGCCATGGCAGCAGGGAAGCGGGACATATGCAGGAGGAAGACGAGCATTGTATGGTGCAGCGTCAAAGTATTGACATCGCCCCAACGTTGTATCGCAATGGACCACGTTTCAACAGTGAAAGAAAGAGCTGCATCGAAATTTTCTTTGCGCACAACCTCCGTGGAGCTTTCGTCAGCCATACCACCGTCAGCTTCCTCCGTGCCTTGGGAAATGACCCGCATGAGCACATTCTTCTCGTCACCGAAGCCTAGAAGGGAGCAAGCTAAACTGATGCCCGTGAAGTAACCAGACTCGAGCCAGCGTCTTCCTGTTCGCCCAATATGGCCGTCAAGGCGTTCCAGGAATTCGCTGCGCCAGGCGGCGAGCTCGTCCTTGGTAGCCTTGCCGGTGAACAGAACACCTTGTACACGTACGAAAGCAGAATCGACTGAGATGTCTCTGGCGTTCTCAGGCTCTAGGAGGGGATCGAACAGCGTGATGATACTCTCGCGCGCGCTGGGGAAGGGGATGACGACGCACAGACTCTTCGAGTAGCAGAAGAGCTGCTGCAGAGCGTTGGGACGCGCGAGGATTGCCAGATGGTGGTAGAGACGACCGGTGGTGGGGGACTTCTCGGACGCCTTGCTGTACCAGTTCCGGGACACGCCGGTCCAGATCTCGCGATCCCGGATGTCGTCTTCCTCGATGGCCATGCGGTAGCGGCTCAAATCACCTAGGCACTCGATCCAGGTCTCATCAAAGGCCGGAACGGTCTCGTAGAGAAGGGCCATAATCGAGTACGCCAGGTAGATAAAGGTCAGCATGTACTCTCGACTCTCGGGCAAATTATGCCGCAGGAGTTCGAGAAAGGAGTGGATCCCATGCCGCCACATGCGCGCCGGCATAGAGTACTTGCTGGCCAATCTTCTTAAGGCTGAATTGGCGGAAGGGTGTTGCGATGCGAGGAAGAAGTCGTGATGCTCGTGGAGCAGCGTTCGGTGTAGCGTGATGAGCGCCTGCCACTGCTCCTGCGAGAGGTCGGACTTCTCCTCGCTATTCTCCGTCTGCAGATTATTGACTTCTATGCATTTATTCTCAACCATGACCAGGCCAGAATAAATGGTTTTGACTTCTTGCACTATCTGCTCCTGGGAAATTGGACGTGTCATAGGCTCCCGTATCAGGTACTCCGGATCGAGAGGGATTGGCGCCGCCTCGGCGTTCCGTTGCGTAGGTGCTCCCCGTGAAGTCCTCGGCGCATCACTGCCGGTCTTGTTGGATGATTGCGCCTTGGCTCCGGAGGGCTTTGGCTGTTCATGACCGGGCTCCCACAATATCCTGCCGGCCGCCTTGTTCCTCGACCTTGGTGCCCTCGCCGAGGGTTGGTTCGGTCGCGCCCGACTCCGGTCTGTGAGGGTCGAACGCGGCGACCCTCGTTGCTGCTTGACGGATGTCGTGGGAGATGCGCGCTTCTTGCTGTCCGGTTGGCTCGACTCCGGGAGGTCGGGACTCGCCCCATGGTCCGATCCGCTGGCATCATCAGGACCGAGAAACGTATCGGACGCACGCTTGTTGCGATTCCTGCCGCTGGTCTTGGCTTCTGCAGCACTGGTCATCGTCAGCAAGGCTACGGGTAGGGATCGAAATGGTGACGACATAGGTGAGCGGCAGCTTTATAGTATGCGCCATGCACTAGGCAGCAAACACCATGCAGAATGAGTCGCCTCATCGTGAGGCGCATGTGAAAGGGCCAATGTGGCGAGGAAGGGCGTAACCTACTGCTGCCTGCTCAAGGACATCTTCGCAAAAGCATCTTCAATGTCCGCGTTGTCGCTCAAGCTGGGGTGCCGGCTGCGGTCGCCCAGCACGTGCTGACGAAACCCCTCGAGATCCTGTGGTGCTGCATCCTTACAGACCGGACAGCTAGGTTGACGACGAGGCTTGTCTGCTGTCTTCTGGTCGGCGGCGCGTCGCTGGTACCGTAGGAATCCTTGTTCAATGTGGCTCATGGTAGGCCCCGTTGCGCCGCTTCCGGGGCCGAGAATGCGCCAATATCAAGGACTGCGTGACGAGGGTAAAGAAGACCCTTTGGAAGCGATATCGGGGTCGATCCCTCGTTGTTGCGGTCACCTGGAGCGTGTTGCCGCCTTGGGCCGCTGGTCGGACGCTGGTATTCTGTTTGTTGATACTGCGCGGCCGGTGGGGGCGGAAATTTGGACGGCTGCCTGGGACACTGATATAGGTCACTTTGGTAAGCTTGACATTGTCACCAGACCACAAAGGTGCTTGCAGACCTTGAACGCTCGACCTACCAGGTACACAGGCCGTGAAGATCCCATGGGGCCACGAATCTGAGGCGGCTGGTGGTGAAGGCTGTCTGCACAGCGCGTCAATCGCCTGAAGACGTGGCTTTAGGCAATGAGTGCGTCGGCTGATGCCAGTGGTGACGCTGCGCAGGGCAAGTGTCGGAGCAACGAGCCAGAGCGGACAGCGAACCGTAGACCAAGCCTCGGAATTTTGTCGACTGGCAATTTTGGGATGTTTAGGGATCGTTGAAGCGAGGGAACAGGACTTCGGGGCTGGCTGCTTCTGAGGTGGTGCGCGCACCACTTTCGGTAAGGCGATCTACCGACGCAGAGCCTCAAGGGTGTGCCTTGAGGGATTCGAAAAGAGTTGCGATTCGGTGTGTCTCAATTCAATTGTGCTCAATCATTTCTTGCGGCGTCGATGAATAACGGCTTGTTGCAATTCAGGAGCCGGTGCTGGACGATCTGGCCTGGGCAGAAGCAACTGCTACAGTGAGCAGCGACTGGTCCCTTTATACACTCCGTGCTATGTTTATAGATTGTTTTGTGCTCGTACAAATTACCTACACTCCCTGCTGGGTCGCGAACCACGTAGTACTGACAACAACGACCACAATAGTGGCCGCCAGACGAGGCTCGCAGAGAGTGACACAATCGCGATTCTTAAGAAGAAGGGTAGGCTGAAGACTCCCTTCCGGCGGCGGGTGCAAGGACTTTGGTCGTTTCAAGGGCAGTTGCATTCTCGCAACGGGCCGCTTCTTGCAAGTGCCTCATCCCTCAACCCTATCTCATCACAAGAAAGAAGTTGGCGATGGTCTCCGCACCTTCCACCTGCTTGGTGCGCAAGACGACAATGCACCTGCCTCAAGTGAGGACGTCCATCAGGCTTCTGCCTCTGGCAACGACTCGTTCCTTCCCAATCACTCACCTTCGTCGCGAAAACGGCATTTCTGGTTACGTCTGGCTTCTGCCTTGATGTGGCATCCACTCTCGCTCTTTCATCTCCACTGCTTGATCTCATGACTGTTTCGAAAGGCCCCTACGCTTCCACGGCATCAACTCCAAGCGCCTCATTTATACCCTACGGTTCTCCGTCGGGCACAATGTCGAGCCTCACTGTATAGATAGAATTGGCCTTGTCTGTCTGGTGGTCTATGAGTTCATGTTTGCCCTATCGCGGCCCAACTGAACGCGACCGCCATGCACGCAATGCGTGCGCTGCTGCGTTGTTCCGCAGAGTCACCTCCCTCTCGAATCCAAGGCTCCACAATTGACTGCTTCACAGAATTTTCGAGGCTGTCCGGCACTTCATTCCAGACGATTGTCGACGTGGACACTGTCAGGCATCTTCAGTCCCATTGGGAATGACGTGCTCGCCTCGGGGACGTATAACGTCAGAAATTGGCATCAATGGCTGTGATATAGTCATTGGGTTGCTAAGAACAAGTCTTGGGGGCCGCCCATATCGAAGGATGGTTGTATCACAACGATTCTGACGATTCTGGATTCTGGAGCCTGGAGAAGGGAGCCCGTCTGCATACTTTGGCACACTCAGCCGCGGGCATGTTGTCGCACATCTCGATCATACCTGGTCAGTATATTGAGCAGATGACTGCTCAGCTTGTGAGAGCCGACACATGCCATCCTCATAATGCCAAATGGAATACATTAGCACCGCTACTCACGTTGCAGCTCATGTGACATGGGCTCATCAAGTCGTACTTGCTGTACATGACCACCATCTGGGGAAAAAGCCTCGCGTGACTGAGTTGCGCGGTGTCCCCTATCCTTCTGGCGGCACTGAAGACACACGCCGGATGTTCCGTGATCTTGGGATCGGCGTCTCCGGGAACCTGGGTGTAAGCATCGATGAGGAGCGCGCAATCCGCACTAGAGCTACCTCCGGGCTGCGTGAAACACTCTCCCGAGGGCGCCAAGCCGGACACCAATGCAATAAGTCAAATTCGACGAAGCTGGATCTGGGATTTCCACCAGGAATCTGGTACTGCGGTGTGTCTTGTGATACTTCACAACATTTGGGCGACACCTGGCTCGATGTGCCACATCGGTCGAGACACATCCGTCTGCCTTATGACTCCTCTTCACGATGTTGTGGAATTCCTTCAGGAGACATTGAGACCCCCAGGCACACGCGATACTCGCCGCCCCGTGATCTCAGCCAGTTGCGAATTGCACATTGTGCTAACATCCAATTGCAGCCTTATGACATTACAGTGCGGTGTTTGCCATCCGTGAATGTCGAGGCCCCGAGTCACATGAACACGTGAAGATGCACTGCACCACTGACAACCGAACATGGCGGCAGCCCCTCACGCGAGGCGTTCTGATTTTCATGTCTTCGACGCCGTATGGCAGACTCTGCTGACGCTCGTAAATACCGAAGTCGACCATGGACGCTGCAAGGCAACAACGCTGTTAGCGAATCAGCAGCCGTGCTGAGTCACCTCTACAGAGGTGCACGTTCTCGCGCCTTATGAGAGCTGAGATCTTAACGCCGAGGCTGCCCTCCAAGGTAGATCACTCGCATCTCATTGGACAGCCTGATTGCGCAAGTTGAGGCTGACATGTGGGACAGACGAGAAGGCCCGGCTCGTCGGTACTGGGTCGCTGATGATGATCATCGCGTGAAGAGGCTGACGGTTGCCACGCTGGGTCAAAAGTGCAGAAGTAAGTCGTACGACAGCCTTACATCGCTCACTGAAATCCACGGCGGTCCGTGGAGCACTCAGATTCCATCACTCCGTTCTCCGAAAACCATCCACAAGTGAACACAGGCAGCCACAAATCATCATGTCCCATAATCACGAGTCACGAGCAACGACGCCACAATGTCTTCCAGACCTGAGGCTCACCGCTGTTTCCTCCGCACAATTTGATCCATTTTGTCATAAGATGGCGGACATTTCGCAGTAGGAATGGAGCTGAAAATGTTCTACACGGGGAAATGTCTTCAAAGCTGACCCGTCTGTAAGCGACATGTCGCAGGCAGCAGTAGTGCTACCCCATGCAAAGGCAATGGCGAACCAACGGTGATTTTGCACCCTACGAACTGCATCTTTCGGGCTGAACGTTTTCTGCATTTCTGCGACCTCGCGGATGAGAGCCTACCTTAGTTTCATGGATTCGGTGACACCTGATTCCACCGTCCACAGAGTGAAGTCCTTATGTTTGCTGAGTGGACACAACAGCAATGTTCATGCGGCACAAGTGCAAGTAGCATGTGCCTTCTTGGGCTCTTACTATTGTTCCACCATATCCTATCTATAGTCCTCATACTTCGCCGCCTCTTGCCTTGCGGCGGCCACTCGTTCGAGAGTCTCTTGATCGTACACTTCGTCCAGCGCCTTGTCGCCTTTGAGCACCAGCTTCTCGTGGCGCTGCGCCTCCTCTTTCGCAAGGCACACCAAATCTCTCAGCCTGATGTTGGACCATTTCTGGATACTCTCGCCCTCCCCGAGTCGGTTGATGGTATCCTCGGTGGGCTTCTCCCACCTCATCAGCACGATGCGTGAGGACAGGCCGGACACAACGCTCTTTCCACGGTAAACCTCCTCGCTTAGGAAAGCAACGTCGCTCGTCCTGATGGGCGTTTTGACGCCGATAATGCCCGGTGTAAACATTCTTGCGACGACCTCCTCCGAGCCCTGCACGAATCCAAGGAGGCCCTCGTACATCTTCTCCCGTCCCTTCGCGGGCACGTAATCAAGCGGGTACCCTGTGATACTCAAGATGACATGATTCGCAACCGTCAGCCCAAAGATTGCGGGCATTGTTCCTAACACTGGCAGAATCCTAACGCGAAAGTTCGCAAAGGCTCCGAGATCTCCAACGGCGCCGCGCTGGAATTCCTCCTCCGGCAAAGGCAGTAGCTCAGCCTTTCCTTCACCAGTCTTCTCGGTAGAGTACACCACAGGGATACCGTTCGTAACGCCGCGGAGCTTCAGCTTACGGCGCGTGGACCGTGATAATCTGTCATCTGTGCTGTTTCCGATGTCACCAACAAGAATTCGTGTAGGGTCACTCTTGCAACCCGCACCCGCGGCACTGATAACAGGATGCTCGTTATCGTGACAGAACTTGAGTAGAGCGACCTTCGTGTCGATGTTATCGATAGCGTCAATCACAAAGTCCGGTTTCCGACCCTCCTTGTCGTTCCATGGCCCAAGCATATCCGCAGCAACATCCTCGTCGAACTTCTCCTGGCGCAGATCAAACTTCACCCACGGCGCCACAGCGATCAGTCGTCGTTCCAGACAGCGGACCTTTGCGATGCCCACATCCGCAAGCGTCGCAACGGCATGTCTGTTGAGTGAGCTGAGCGTCACCTGGTCGAAGTCGATGAGCCGAATTTTGGATGCGCCTGAGCGAGCCAGGGCGGCTGCTGCGTGAGAGCCTACACCACCACAGCCGACGACCACGATGAAGGAGCTTCGTAGTTTCTCGAGACCCTCGGGGGTGAGGAAGACGCGATTTCTTGCTAGCTGTTCAAGGATGAGCTCATCGTCAAAGTCACCTGCTTGAGCGCGACGCGCCAAAGCTTGGTTTCGAGCATCTTCTTTATCCTCGGGTGTGCCAGATGATGCGCCGAAGCTGTTCAGCTACTCATTGTTAGCCCGATGCCCCAAAACTTGATCGATATATCATGACTCACTTTCTTGACCTCGTGCGGCTCGTCCAATGCTGGTACTGAAGCTTTGAGGTCGTGCACCCTTTCCTCCCGAGCAAGAGCTTGATATCCAAGAAGAAGGATCGCAACGCTCACACCAGAAACGACCGCTGTCGCAGCCAATTGGAACTTGTGACTATGCGATGAAAAGAATTGAGACGCCATCTTTCCTCCGCTGCATTGAGCAGCCTCCTTCAATGCTTTATGACGTCGTGTAGAGTCTCAGTTCATGTCTCGTCGATAAACTTGAGGTTCAGGTTATGTGATTAGTCATGATTTTTTCACCCCGGCGCAGCCAAGAGGAAGCTCGTGACGCTAATTTCAACCTCCGTCCCATTACACTCCAATCGAAGCGTCACTAGCGATACACGAATAGACACGACCTGGTCAATTGATCCATTGAGTGCGAGGACACCGCAACCGACCCAACGCTGTCAGACTGGTTGAACGCCATCATGCGCGCACGACTCGTCGTGCGACGCCTCCGCGTCCCGCAACCTCGAATCTCCAACTGCCCATCATCCCTCCGAGCCTTCACCCACCACAGCCAACTCACCAACACAAGCTCCCGCCCCAACCTCCCCTTCCTCAACACACCGACCCAACGACGAGGCCGCAACTTCACATCCGAGCGCAGGAACTGGCTGCGGCGCGAGATCAAGAATGGCATCAAGTACACCGTGGTCCTCTGGGTGGCGGCCGGTGCCGTCCTCCTGATTGTCTTCGCCGTCGGGGAAGAGACTGCCGAGAGGGAGTACCCAACCCCGCATGAATGGGGGTTTTTCACGAGGAAGATGCTGCGCGATTGCCACAGCCGGGCAAGCCCAAAGAACAGGAATTGGAGCGATTCGGTGCAGCTGGGCGCGCAAGTGCTGCTTCGGCTGGAAGATCCGGCGAAGGAAGGGCAGGGTGTGGTGAAGCTCGAGGGTTTCGAGTCAGAAAATCCGAATCTGGTGCCGTGCGATATCTCGGCCAAGAGTGAGGAGTGGAGGCGAGGATACTACGATGCCTTGATGATCACGGCCAAGTCGGCAGAGCACGTTGAGGGCTGGCTTCTCGACACGACTAGAGGCCTCAACACCCCACCAGAGTATGTCATTGGACCCTCGAATCCCCGACCGACGCCCCTACCGAAGGGAGCACCGACGGCACCCCGAGAGGAGGACTGCGTCATCGCCTTTCCCACCGCAGCGGAGTACTACCTCAAGATCTCAAGGACAAAGGGCTTGACGCCTAAGCAGCAACTCGATGCTCGGCTCGAGGAGGCGGCCTATTGGGAGTACATGGGCCGTCCCGACACAGCACAGGAATGTCTCGCGCACTGCCTGATCCTCGCCAACGGCGACGAGAAGGCCTCGACTATCGAAGAGTGGATCAGGCTCGATCAAATGGCGCCTATCCGGAGGGCAGGCGGCGCGGCTCCGTCAAGCAACATGCTCGATACCATGACCGCGTTCGCCGACCTTTGGGCTCGCAACGGCAACCTTCCCAATGCCCTTACGACTTACATCTCCATCCTTCATGCCCGCCGCTCCCTCTCCTCATCAGCCCCCCCAACGCAGGAGAAACCTTCAAGACGCATCCCGACATACCAGAAACTCGTCAACTTCGTCTCACCGCCACCTTACCCATCCCCACCTCCGTCCGGCTTCACCTCACCCTGGCGAAGCCCCGAAGAGCGCTGCCAGGAAGCTGCCCTTCAACTGCACATCGGCGAGATTCTCTTCGCCACCTCATCCCGCGAGGAAGGCCTGGCCTGGACGCGCGACGGCGTTGACGAAGCAGAGGAACAACTCCGTGCGATCGGTCCTTCAAATCCATACAAGGAGCAATCCGAGCGAGCCACATGCCGCGAATGCCTGACCATGGGTCTGCAAAACTGGACGACTATGGTCTCGAGAATGGCTGCCCAGGAGCGCAAGAAGGGCGAAGATGAAGCGAGCGGTGCAAGCAGCTCTTCTTGGGCTTTCTGGAGAGGCGGTAGTGGCGAGGTACAGGGCAGGTGGCAGGCGGAGGAGAAGGTCGTCGCTGAGCGTGTGAGGAGGACGAAGGAGTTGGTGGAGGATGTGGCGCCGCCAAGGGAGAACTGGCTGGCTTCTCTGTTCAAGGCATAGTGCATTGGTCACCCATGTGCTTCGTTTACTGTATACCACTTCGTCGGTTCTGCCGTCTTACATAATGATCAGCCTTCATTTCTCTATCCTGTGCCTCGTCGCAGCGATGTTCAAGCCATAATTGGTGGCCATCACGTTGTCCTCTCAGCTCATCAGCGCCCCCGCATGATTTTGCTTAGGTCCCTCATTGTCATGATCATGTCCCTCACAGAAATGCGGTATTCGTGTCAGTGGCCTTCCCGTCCTTATCCTTCTCACCCCAATCGCCGCTCTCCGCCACTCCGGACTCCTCCCAGCGATTCCACATCCTCTGCTCATCCAACACCTTCTCATCAATCATCTCCACCATTGGCTTATATTCCTCCCTCACCTTATCCCACGAGCTCACACCCTCGCTCTCTGCGTCCTCAGTCTCTTCCACATCGTTCGCGCGCACAGGCGGAACAATCTCTGGATTGGTGAAGTCTTCGTGGCCGGCGACTTCAGCAAGGAACGAGAGCGCTACGTCTTGGGCGGTGATGGACATGAGCTCAGCGTAGCATTCTTCGGAGGAGGAGTAGACTGGTGCGCCCAGAGGTGGGATGCCGAGATCGGTGTTTCCTGGGGGTCCTGAAAGGGGCATGTCGAGGGGTTCGGATGAGATGGCGTAGCATCGGCAGCGCTGTGTATAGATTAGCGTCAAGATCTGCTGGTCAGGGAATGGACATAATGTACCTTTGCGAGAAACGCCTTCAGCTTATCATTGTGCATCCATGTCAGATCACGATGCGTACCGAACAGCACCATGCCCTCTAGCATACCTCCCCAGCGCTGCCAATTCTCGTCACCATCAAGCATCTTCTCCACGAGCTCCGCACCCTTCTCGATGCCATAAACATCAACCTTCACATCTTTGTGACCCTTCTCCTCGATCAACTCAAAGATCCTCTTCAGGTGCTCCACATCAGTCTCATGACCCGGCACCCGATTCACAGAGTCGACAACTCTCTTCCCATAGCACACCAGACTGGACAGAGGAACTGCTTCAGACGCAAAGCCCGTGATAGCTCTCTTGCCTTCTGGCCACCAGTGTAGGGCTCCGACGTTTGAGATGACGATGCCTGCGTCAGGGAGCTTGTCACGAATGTTGCGAACGAGTGAGACCATGCTGCCCTTGTTGAGTCCTCCGCGACCGTTGGCGACTCGAGCGGCGAGCGTGCCGAGTGCCTGCATCGTGTCATTGACAACTAAGACGATTCTTTCCTTGGAACCAAAATCCGGCGATACGAAGACGGGAATGTGTTGTTCGGTAGGCTGTGCTCCGTTTGGGAGGGCAAGCTTCTGCATTTCCTCATCCTCGAGGCGTTTGAGGATCACATCCTCCATAGCCACTATCTTGGTCAGTTTTGCACGTTTCAAGACCATCACCTCACAGCAACGGCGCTTGTATGGAGGAAGGACCTACGGGCAAAGTGAAACCGCTGGCGGTAGTTGATGCGATCATTGCGGTTGATCATGTACTTGAAGTAACAATCCGGATTCTCGATCGATCGAATCTCATCGTCATCGTTGATGAAATACCTGGTTCTTGGTCAGCACTTGCTTTGGCCAAGAAGTGGCTCTTCTCTTTGTTCCTTACCCAAGGCCTTCAAGGGTTGAAGGAAACAACGGATCCTTGGGCAAAGCTGACCAATGGCGGCGGAACATCTTGATCGTTTGCAGTGCACCAGGGTATGATGACAGCGAATGATGCGTGAACGAAAGCTTAGAGGATGTGAAGAAGTGAAGAATGTCAGGATGTTAGGGATGTGAAGAGACGAGTGGCCGTGCATTGTATCAGCAGCTGCACGCCACCTGTTGAACGGTTGTTCTCAGTGAATGAAACTCACAGTACGACAACAGAGAGGCTGAAACATAACTTGTGTATCATGCAGACGCTTTGCACCTTGATCCAAATGTGTTGATTTCATAGCCTATCATCATTTCACATCTATCATAGCATATGTACCAAAGAACTCCATCCAGTGTGTCACTGAGGTCGCATGCCCATATCCGCGCCCCGCAACAAGCAGTATATCCTGACACTATCGGCACATTTCTGTTCACTTATTCGAACTCGGGGAATGTCGACTCCGGAAGGCTTGACTGATACTGAACCGACTGCCTCCTCCGCGGTTCATGTGACTCGCCAGTGCTTCCTCCAGTGCTGACTGGGTAACTGAGGCGTCTGCATCATCTCACATTAGTACTCTCGTTTCAATCCAGGTCAGCCCGTATGCGGGTGCTCACCATCGAGGTCACTGAAACTGCTGCCCATACTGGGCGTACCATCGCTGCCCTCACGCGAGTAGCCTCTCGACTTCCCGCTAGGACTTTTCCCCGATAGTTCCGCGGTGCGTCTCGGTGACAGTGGTCCAGGTGGTCGTTGCTCGCGTGCCTTGCCCTGCCTTTGCACGGGCGCACCAGATCCGACCGATGAGTCTGATGTTTGTGAGTGGTGGATGGTATCCTTACGAGATCCCTTGCGTGTTATGCTGTCACCGCGAAGAGTCGAAGCGAGATCCTGTGCAGCAGTCTGATCTGCAGCCGCTCTGTACGGCTGAAATGCTGGTTCGGACTCGTCGTCGTCATCATCGTCGTCGTATGATTTGCCCTGGTCTTTCTGCTGGAATCGGGGTGGCCGGCGAATAATGCGTGACTGCGCGGGCAAAGAGTCGTCGTCGTCGGATGATGAAGAACTTGGTTCAGCAGGACCTGGCGAAGGCGAACGTAGCGGCTCCTGCACGTCCGGCGACTTGGTCACAGGCGAATCGATCGGCAGAGACGAAAGCCTCCTCCTCGAACTCTGCTCCGCCGCTCTCACCGGCACAGCCTTCCCAGGTCTCGGCGACGACCCCGCCGCATCCCTGAGGATAGATGTATTCGCCGACGTATTCCTCGAGACATTTGGCCGAGCGGATCGATTCAAAGGTGTGCCACTCCCGCCATCACTAGCCATGGGCGAATCCCGTCTCGATAGAGCTGAAGCCGTCCGTTGATGACCCGGCAGGGAAGCTTCGGCTGTCGGCGTTGGTGATGGACCGGATGAACCGCCCTTTGCGGCCGCTGTGGCTTTGCGAACTTGCGCCCGGACCTGGGATGCATGGCGCTCGGTAAGGTAGGCGACCTGTTTGAGGAGGAAGTCGACATGTACGTCGAAGTCTTCAGCTCTGTAAGAGGTCAGCAGACGATACAACCGCTCTCCTGGGTCTGGTTCAGACGTACACTCGGTTCCCTGTTACAAGCTATGTCAGCTGGTCATCCACAACCGTTCAGCGCGGGGCAGCTTACAATCAATCTCCGTCTGCGCAGCCCCAGAAAGTATCCTCCAAAGCGCCTCATCCTTCATAGAATCCCAATCAACCTAAACCACAAACCCCATCATCAGTCATCTTGTCTGTCCATTGTTGTACGGGATCACCTACCGGCGGGGGATCGACAAAGTCGCCGCGGGGGATGGGCACGCGGATAAAGACGGTGTACTTCGGATCAGCGGCCATGGCGACGTGAAGATGACCGGGCGTTGATGGTCATGGTTCGGATGGGGAGAGCCGAAAATGAAGAAGAAGAAAATTGATGGAGAGGACAAGGTTCGCGTTGGTGCAGATGGGAGACCTGACCTGCAGGCTGCTGCAGCCGAGAGATGCATGAGCGCGAAGGTTGTCGACAGCAGCCGATGAGGCGTCACCGGCCTTATCGATAAGGTAGCAGGACCCTGAATGAGAACGTTCCCTGACACCGAAACAGCGACTCATCGCAAGATGAAATATCCGTCACGGGTGAATTATCCATATTCAGTGATGCGCAAGTAAGTGATGTGTTTCACTCGCCGTGGCATAAACTTATTACAATCTACCGTGGGAAGCCGTAGCTTGGGCACGTCATTACTTGCTATTGGAGAGTTCAATGCATCACACTTAGACCAGAAATCTGGAGGCATTTACTTGATGGGTAGCATCATATATTCATGCAGTCAAATCTTGCAAATCAAGCCTTCAGAACAAATGCGTGCCTCGAGTCCCACCAACAATGAAGCCATTAGCACGAGTCGACTTGTCGAGCGTCTCTACAGCTTTCAGTCTAGCATTACTATTCCTTGTTAACAGAACTCAGGGATCACGAGTCAGGAAACGACTTACCATTGTCTTAGTAATGTCATGTTTCAGTCCACCTGTATCTAGCGGCCATCATGCACCGCGCAGGTCGACTGAGGGCAAATAGCATTGTTCCCTGTAGCATAGATCATGTCCGCAGAATGGCCTGCTCAGAAGAAATGCTATCAATTGGGGTACAATTGGCGTACCACCAAGCCGTATCTTGTTATGACCACGCTTTATGAAGCAGATACTGTTATATAGCCTGCTGGAAACATGGGCCGTGTCGCTACCGAGCAGACTTGCGTCGGTTTGTTGCTCAGCTGATCGACGACAACACAAGCTTGCTGGAGAGGAGATGCAATTCGAAGTGCTGCTAGCAATTTCTGCACGCCCAGATGGTCACTGAGGAACTCAGTCTTCGGCACAAATGATCAGATAGGCCTTGATCAATGTGGCAGAGATGACACAGTTTGTACTCTCTCTGCCGACTGACTGGCTGCGATCATGGAGTACAATCTTCGGAGTGATGTCGAGCTGTATGTCGGCAGGTCTGCCGGCAGTCGCCTTGACTCTGCAGCGGGTAGTGGTTAATGTATTCCCGCGTGAGGCTAGCTGGCTGAACAGGACGAAGCCAGTGTGTAGTTGTCTCATGTGAGACCAAGTAGGTTGTCAAGCAATCAGAACGTGACGCTTGTTTCACGTATGGCCGAATCCGTTGACGCTGAGCATCGGTGCAGGATGAAAGTTTTGGAGGTAAGGCGGATGCTCCCACATCGACTTCTCAAAGGATTCAGTCTTCCAAGGGACGGCGTTCCGAAGTGCAACGACTAGCTGATTGGACTGCTGCTCGGGAGGGGAGTCAGCGTTTCCACAAGACGAGCTGGAGTAACTCGAGTAGCCGGAGTAACCGGAGAAGCTGCCCTGATCGTCGGGAGACACGAGGGTCTCGGAAGGGGACGCCTGGGCCGACGTTCGCGACGACCACATGCTCTCGAGATCGTTCCAGTAGCGCATGGACTGCCCGGAACGGCTCATCTCCCACCGCCGTTGCATGTCCCAGCGGATATTCTCGACATCGTCGGGGTCAGATACGAGCAGGCCGAGAGTGTAGACGGCCCAGTCGCACATGAAGTACCGCGCCCACGCATCATCCTCGCGGTGATCCAGGACGAGGGCCATGGCTCGCCTAATTTGCCGCTCGCATCCGAAAGCCGGCTCAGGGTGACCAGCCAGGGGGCGGCCCCTGTGATATAATTGCGAGAAGATCAGTGAAATGACAATGGCATACAGGTGGCTTGCGTCTTGGCGAATCTTCTCGGAAGCCTTCATATCCTCGTCGGCACCGATGATGCCGTCGGCCAGCTGGTCCGACTTCTTCTCCCAAAAGGCAACCCATGGCCGGATGTCATCCAGGGCAGCCTGGTCAACCCGATCCACTCCGCGATACTGGTGCCTCAGGACCATTGAGACTCGAAGGAGTGATGCAGGGATGCCGACGATGGGCGTTCTGAAGCCTTCCGGCTTGTGGAGGTACAAGTTCGACTGGTCGAGAAGGGCTTCGGTGAAGGTCCAGAAATTGAGGTCCAAAGTCTGCGCGGCCCTATCGGTCCAGATGGCCATGCTAACGAGGAAGACCTGGTGAAGTGAGCACTCGACACCCAGACGGTCGAAAGGCCGACCAATGACTGATGGTGCAGCCTGTATCCGCAGGAAGAGCAGTTTTGTCACCGCTTCGACATGGCGCTGCATGTCGGCTGTCGTACCACGTCCGGTAGACTGTGATCGGTTAGCCATGTCCTACGGCAGCAGCATGATTGAACGTACCCCGTGCAAGCAGAGCGTCAGGATACTCATGATAATCCCATTCTGGTGCATAAGACCTGTTGCATTCGATGCCAGCAGCTGTCCTAGGTGCCTCAACGCATCACAATAGTAGGTCAATGCGAGCTCCTGCATCTGCGGTGACACGCTCTTGTAATGCAGGTGCGACGCACTACAGGCCAGAGCGGCGTAGTGAAAGGCCTTGAAACCACCCCTTATCTGACGAATCTCTGTGGGCCACTCGTCGAAGAAACTCGGGTGGCCGCCCGGGGGCATGATGAGCATGCCGAACTCGCTGTCGAAGTGCACATTGATTGCCGTCTCGATATCGCGACTGACGAGGGTATGAGCGGCGCCGGCCTCGAGAATGAAGGCCGGCTTCGTCACGGCCAGGGCCGAGTCCGCGTGTTCGCTGCGGGTGGATTTTCGGTGTCGGAACTCGGAGTGTGAGGCGAAGCGTCGATCAACCAGGTCCGAGGATGAGGGCCATTGACACTGGCTGCCAGACCTCTGGCAACGGTCACATGTAGGGAGTTTCTCATCACATTTCTTGCGCTTCTGACGGCCTGCATAATGATCACGACGCAGTCAGCCAAGAACATGAGGCCCTCAGAGGCGGATCGCAACAGCGGGGAAGCGAGCATTCCAGCAGCCTTGGTAGGACCTTGGGCGGAAGACGCACGGGTTGTCCGGGGGCAGCACTTACAGATCAAACAGCCAGCCTTTGTACGCTGTTTTGGGCGCGTTGCGGCAGCGTTGGTCATGATGCGCACAAGGCTGGATGCGGCATGCTGGGGATCGTGACGGCTTCGTGCAGGCGGCTGAGAGTCGACCGCGATAGGCGAGAAGCAAAGTATATGCGAGATGCGACAGGGGGAGGATGGAATGGAACAGAAACGATGGGTCGTGGAACGAGTCGACGTGTGGATAGTCGGTAGGTATTATTAGGGGAGGAAGGCAGCCGGTGCGTGCCGGACTGGGATCTAGCTGGAGCAGTACTGGCAACAACGTGTGGCGTAGCGGCATCGCAGAGAAGGCCGTGATGATGGGAAGGCCAGGCAGGAGGAGGCAAACCTCAAACGGGCCTAGCTGGAGCAACTAGTTGATGTGACGGGGTCAACACTTTGCGAGCGACGCCCAGACCAAGGGTTGG
This sequence comes from Sarocladiaceae sp. CBMAI 1973, assembly GCA_021347865.1. Lineage (NCBI taxonomy): Eukaryota > Fungi > Ascomycota > Sordariomycetes > Hypocreales > Sarocladiaceae > Sarocladiaceae sp. CBMAI 1973. The sequence goes on from WNLN01000273.1 coordinate 26,152, forward strand.
AGAAGGTAAGGTAGCAGGGCTAGAGCAGTCCGTCAGTTGGTTGCGAATGGAGGCGTCAAGCGTCGAGATCACTGCTAGCGCAGCAAAGTCTCCGCTTAGCGCACCATCAGGTCCTCTAGAGCGATTTCGAGGTCCATCTCCCAGAATTAGAGGTGACGCGACAGGAGGGATTTCCCGCGGCTGCAGCACCGGCAGCCCAGGTGCCAGTATCCTGGGGCACGGACCTTGCATTGCACAGTTCTGTCAGTTTGGTAAGACAGTGGAAATGATAGCATGAAGGGGCAGTCGAAACGCACATCCTCGCTCCGACAGGGGACACTTCAATTGGTCCCCGCATGGTCAACCTCAGGGCCAGTGCTGGGAGGCAGATCGACTTGCCTCATTCTGCATGGACTCACCCGCCGTGGTAACCAGGACTGGCTAGGGGTGGCGACGTGAGATCGCTGGCTGAAAAGATCATCAGGACCCGACGACGATGGCCGAAAAAAAGCAAGGCGACGGGGAAGCTGAGGAAGGCTGTCTATCGTTCACTAGCTGCGACCGTGGACCATTCGAGATCTTCCCGGTAGATCTGGCCCCCTCATGGCTTTCGTCACCTCCGAACATTGTAGCCTCAAACGCTCGGGCCAGTGAGGTGCTCGGAGTTCATGTGTGGTGGTTCATGCAACAGGAAGTGTCGTGTTAGGCCGGTGGGATCGCTACCAAGTCCGGGAGCGCCGGAAAGGTTCAGTAGCACTAACGCCGTAAGGCACGACCGCTCCGTGCTTTGAGGTTGGACGAGATCCGGCGACTCAGTGCGATTGGCAGTGAGAAGGGCCGGTTGCATCGCACGCTCGCCGCCTGCTGACTGCTGACATATTCGCATATACGTGAGGTTTCTCGAACAATGTGACGAGTTTCATGACAAGGGTTCATTGCCATTTCATACGGTATCGTCATTCGTATTGCCTCGCACTGCCTGCCTCTCGCGGCAGCTCAAGACAATGGCGGGGCACGGCTCTCTGTTGCAGGGCCCAGCACGAAACCCTCACGCGACAGCACAGACGCTCAGCAAATCGAACCGCCGGTCACAAACCGTGCCAGTATCGCTCAATTTGGACGACGAATGGGACATAGAAATCGACCTTGTTGGGCCTGTCACCGATCAACCTGATTTTGTCCGTCGACCCTGCAAGAGGGTTCTTCGGCGGCGTTCAAGGGTGCTCCGTTGCGCCATGATCGTGCTCGTGTGGGCTGTGCTCATCGCAGCATTTGCCATTTTTCAGCACAGGAAGGAGTCCAATTTGCAGATGCGATGGGTGCCCGATCCAGAGACGCGGCTCTTTGAACAGCGGCCTTTGCTGCCGCCACCGGAGCACATACGTATATCCAATTACACTCTGCCGCTGAGGACCAAAGGGCGGTATATCGTCGACGCCGAGAGCCGTCGATTCAAGCTCGCGTCTATCAATTGGTATGGCGCCAGTGATGAGTTCTATATTCCTGGTGGCCTGGAGGTTGTGCATCGCAAGGAGATCGCCGAGAGCATCAAAAGGCTCGGTTTCAACAGCGTGAGACTGCCATATTCGGATGAGATGGTCATGAAGAACCCTGTGTCTGAGGACGTCCACCTCCTCGCAAACCCGGATCTGATGGGTCTTCGTGCGCTGGACGTGTTCGAGGCTGTCACGACTACACTGACAGACGCTGGGTTGGCGGTGATCGTGAACGACCACATCACCAGCGCCACGTGGTGCTGTGGTGCCAATCCGTGCGATGCAGCATGGACAAACAGCTACCTCGGGCCTCTGTGTAAAGTCAGCATGTCGGAAGAGCAATGGATCCGCAATTGGGAGAACGTCATGAGCCGATTTGTGGCAAACCCTCTCGTTATTGGGGCAGACTTGCGCAACGAAGTGCGCGGGTTGTGGGGTACGATGCCGTGGTCGAGCTGGGCAGCGGCAGCAGAACGGTGCGGCAACCGATTGCTGTCGATGAACCCGGACTGGCTGATCGTGGTCGAGGGGACGTCCTCTTCCAACGATCTTTCTGGCGCACGCACTCGCCCGGTTAAGCTGAGCAAAACAAACAAGCTAGTGTACTCAGCACATGTCTACGGCTGGTCCGGCTGGGGCTCATGGGCAGGTCGCTTTAAGCAGCAGACGTACGGCTCGTTTCGTGAAGCCATGCGCCAAAACTGGGGTTATCTGCTCGAAGGAGACATCGCCCCCGTCTGGGTAGGTGAATTTGGAGCCCCGAGGCATCCCACCAAGGGCGACGCCAATTACTGGCAGCTTCTGTGGCGGTACATGAAGGCCATCGATGCGGACTTTGGCTACTGGGCGATCAACACGAGAAAGCCGTCAGGGAGTGTCGAGACGTACTCCATTGTCGAGCCGGACTGGAAGACAGCGATTCGCGACTATCGATTGAAGGATATGATCGAGCACATGAGGGCTTGATGGACACCTGGTTGCCGAGGACTTTGAATTGTAGCGGTTCATGTTGAATGGCGTTTGGGAGTTGGAAGCGGCATCATTCGAAGCATTATACTAGGCAGGTGCATTCAGACGGGCAAGTTAAGTTGTGCTTGCCGAAACTAGCATTACCAAATTCGGGGGCCTTTTCTTCGTCTTCTTTTCTTCCTTCACCTTTGTCCCTGTGAGAGTTTCTCCTGCCCTCGCTGCAAAGAGTATCGCTACAATTACGAGAATCATCCTCGAAAATGGTGGCGTATTGACATGAGAGCCAGACGTCGGCTCCAGACTAAGTTGCGAGCGAAATGGCAAACGCATTTTCAACTCCCTGTCATGCTCTGCCAGCAACGGCAGCCAACATGCATTCGTGACGTTGACTAAGGCCATATCGAGGGATTGACTCACACAGTGTCTGTGACTACAACGGAAACATGCTTCGATAGGAGCCGGCGGCGTAAATGCTTCAAAGCGAGCCCATCACAGGACACGATGACTCGGCACCTAGCGCTTGATATGCTCTCTGCCGGTGCAGAGGCCCACTAAAACGGTTGACGCAGGTGAGTTCGGGTCAGCCCCTCGGGTGCCTGCTCCGGGAAGCGACCACCGCAACGTGTGTGGAGTCTGCCTGTGCACGCTAAATCATGAACCCTGTCCATCTCAATGGCCTTCCTCTTCAACCTCATCAACTGAGGTCGTGGCCAGCCGACGGTCTTCCAGCTTCATTCTGGCGCGACGCTTCGATCACAAAACTTGACCTTGGCTCTTTTTCGGAGTTCGCTAATAGCTCAAGCGTTGGACTCGCCAGTCCCCTCACTTTCATCGACCACCTCATGATTCGCCCAGGGCTTCGCTGACGTGCTTTCCACATGGCAGTGCTGTCAAGGAACACGGCGATCTAGCCCTCGACCAGGATTCCGCGAAACAGGCCGAGTACTTTCATCAGTCCTCACAGCGTCATGTATTCAACTCCGCGAGCTGGTGCGGTCACCCTGAGCTGCTGCCACGTTCAGACTGCCTCAGATCGAGTGAGCGCATGATCCCCTTCGAAAGGTCACAGCTGTGGTCTGTTTGCATTCCTATACTGACCAGATTGCAGTTTGGACCTGATGGCAGGGCTGCAGTACGTGACAGGGAGAGGGTCACCCAGGGTCTTCCGCCTATCGGCGTCGAGCCGCCGGTCGACTGGCCTGGTCAGGATCCGGAAGCACCTGAACACCCTGGCGGCCGAAGAACTATCTACCAAATTGTGCCTGCGATGCAATCGTACAGGAACAATCTGACAGCACTCTCTCAAACCTGCAACGTAAGTCCTCTTGATCCTGACTTCTGAGTTCGGACGAGACTGATACTTCAGGTAATGTGCAGCTATACTTTGTCGGCTATCAAGGCAGAATCTTCGTCTACCAGCCTGGAGCATCCGCTATTCAGCTTCTCACACGGTGCCCAGAACTCCAGCTTGTACCGCGGAGCACGAAACGGGGCATCGCCGTTGGGGGTGTCATTGACTACCGACGGCCGCACACCATCAACCACGTGATCACAGGTATGCTTGGCGAACGGGAGGTTGTCGTAGCAGGCTATGACAACGGAGATGTGGTGGCGTACGATGTGAGGGATGTCCTGGCCGAGGTTCTGCGCATTGGCAAGCTCCGGTCGATCGCCGCTCGCAAGGGTTCCGCCTCCCCATCGCAGCCGCGTTCCACGACGAAGCCCTTCCTCCACGAGAACGTTGGCAAGTCTGCGTGGGGCCTCGCAGTGCACCGTCAATCGCGCCTGATCGCCGTCAGTTCGAATCATCGCGAGATCACGGTCTTTGCCGTGGCACTTCATGGTGACCACGTGGGTCCTGCCACGTGCGAAGGGTGCACTCATGTGAAGAAGCAAGTCCAGCAACGGCGACGTACGTGGCAAATTGTCATCGCTCTGGGCCAGGGCGCTGATAACATTCCGAACGTTTCGTTCCTGGAAGACGAGCACGGCGAGGCTGACAAGGTCTGCGGCATGGACATTAGTGGTAAGGCCTGGATCGCAGATATCTGGAACCCGAGAGAGCAATGCTCCTACCTCAGAGCCTCATCGAGCTCTGTTGCCCCGGCATTCGGGAACGAGTAAGCACACATCTGTGAGTCAGCCTGGCGTTTGCTAATCAGTAATACTATAGCGGCTGGGGAGTGATCCCGCTTCCGATTGAGAGCTTCATGGTCGTTCAGAGCATGCAAGACTTGTTGGGAGGCGACACCAGCATCATACCGCGACACCCGTCACCTGCCATCGTCGACATTAACCCCTTGCTCCGTACCTTGACCAACGACCCCTGCGCAACGACGAGACGCAAAGTGTCTGCCGTCGTCCTCAAGGCACCGTCGCCTCCTGCTCAGAACACCGCTCAACACGCCTTCCCCAGCAGCATGACCGCTCCATTTCCCAGCATGCACCCCCATAGCATGGCAGCCATGAGCTCCATGCAGGAAGCGTGGTCGACGGCAGCGCCCCTGTCTCTCGCGCCCTTTGCCGCCGGAACCCAAGCTTTTGCCCCCTTTGCCCCTTTTGCTGCCAGCGCGCTGAGCGATGGGGACGTGATCAACCCAGGGTCCTTTCTCGCCGCACTCGTAGGGGTTACCAATGCTACTGCGAACCCCGACATAGTGGAAGAGGACGGCAATGAAGAAGAAATGCCAGATCTGCTGTCCGTCGCTGGAGATGAGATGGAAGTTGTGGACGAAGATGCGCCAACTCACACAGAGGAAACAACAGAGGACGAAGCCGAGGACGAGGAGTACATGCCGGATCTGCAGTCATTGCAAGAGTCTGACGCAGATGAGGAGGATTCCGAGCACAGTGAGAACGCAGACAGCGATGATCCCAGCGCCGACGACGCCCCAGCTGTGAACCCTTGGAGTTCTCTTGCTGCTTTGTCTTCAGACACAAATGGGACAGCACCTCCATTAGCATTGCCAGCGTGGCCGACCGGACCGGGGGCTGTGTTTCTTCCAACGCCCGCGTCGGTGTGGGACAACCCATGGACAGCCTCGCAGCCACTTCCCTTGCAATCCGGCCCAGCTGTGTTCACCGGGTCGTGGCTCGACCCTGCTCATCCTGCCCCTTTGAGCTGGTCATCCTTGCCCCAAGGGGCCACCGGGGTTGCGTCCTGGTCGCAAACATCAGGTCCGGCAGGTGAAGCTCTGCACTCCTTTTCATCTACAGGGCCTGCCGCGGCACCCCCCGCGGACCTGGCCCCGTTTGGATATTCCACGACACAGAGCCTCTGGCCTACATCATTCCGTCGGAAGAAACCACTGAGAGACTTCCGCGTCAAAGGACCCTTGTCCGAGTGTTGTCAGGCGCGCTATATAGCGACAGAAAGAGGCCCTCTGTTTCTGGCCATGGTATATCTGCCGCACAACGGGCAGATCATCCCGCCAGACGACCCCGCGATGCGAAGCCCAAGGTTCAACACGCGCCTGGCCAGGTTCGACAGGCCAGCGAACGCCGCAATCTCGCAACGCTACAGGTTCCTCCTCACGTACGGCAGTGATCTGGCTCTGCTTGCGCCTCCCGCAGCGCACTTGAACACGCAGGACGTGATTCCGGAGATCCGCTGCACAGATGCCTTGCCCAAAGTGCGAGACTTGCCAGGCGGGCCTCGGGGACTGTTCAGCGCAACAACACGACTCAGTATGCTGGCGCAGATACCTGAGTTGAGCCTTCTCGTGATCGGCTCGGCGACGGGGCGGGTCGTTCTCGTGACCCCGACCCGGATGCAGGGACCTAGCAGGGCTGTATACGGGGATGCATGGCAGTATGGCTATCGCGTGGAAGCCATCCTGCCGCGGGCCTGCGAGGAGAGCAAGAAGGTGCCGCAGGGAGGCAGGAGGCCTTTACACGGGGTGGCGGTCGGTCCGGCATCATACGACGGCCCCGAGGATGCACCCGGAGACGGGCAGGCTGGACCCCAACGGTTCCGAATTGTGCTGCATTACCGGAACCACGAGATGTGGACATACGAGGTAGGACGGGAGAAGCATGAAAGCAGATTGTGCATCTTCTAAGACGAAGCTGCAATGTTCAAAGCATGGAGGCAGCGAGTCGCTCTGATGCAACCTGATGGTTTACGACTTTTATGATAATTGAATACCCAGCGATGTCAAGCTTAGATTCGGAGGAAGACAGTGCTGAGACAGCCATACAGCGCAGAAATTACATAATCACTGAGGGCTAAAATCTGACTCTTGATCAAGAACGTGTACTTGAGACCTCGATCGATGGACTGATGTGACCTGATGACGAGGTACGCATGCTGACTATACTCAAGGTGAAAGTACGACGTCGTCACTGAACCTGCCAAGACGAGCCACGACCTCGGAGCGCCGAAATAAGGTATTCGAAGCTAACCATTCTCGTCTCGTAGTTCTAGAAGGGGGAGGGTTGGCATCACGTACGCAATGGTAGTCAAACCAACGGGAGTAGAGAGCCCCGTTCGCGTGGATCCCACGATGCGCGATGGCGATGCGATGCCGGTCCGGAGGCGAGGCGCGGGCGAATGGGTGGATTGATGGGAGAGTGGATACTGCGAGAACGGACCGGAAGAAACAGGGGAGGAGTGTGAGGGAGGGAGTAGTAAAGCGTTGTACTAAGGTAAGGTAGATCGTGGTGTACTGGCACCCCACGTCTTTGGTGGGTGGGAACTTGACGAGAAGGGATTTGTCTGGGGAGTGGCTTATTGGTTCGATAAGAGATCTGGGGACTGGATTGGGTTGGAGTTGGATTGATCAGTGTCTGCGAATAAGATCGACTGACGACGCAACGGGAACAGCTGATGGGGGCATGAGGACCGTGTGAGCGAGACTCAGTTGTGAGGGCTGAAACTTGATACAGACATGAGCGGGATGAGAAGGTTCAGGGCTTGGGTACGTGGTATGAGGACAGCTGAAAAAAGGAAGTGGCATGATCTAGATGAATTGAGTTGTCACGGAACAGATTACAGTTAATTGAAGATTGAAGATTGGGTTTTGAGGGTGAGGGTGTGTGCCTTGTTCTGGACTCGTCATGGACGCTTGAGCTGAGCTTGTGCTTATCTATGAGGCGTTTTCGGCATCACATGCTGGGACCATCTGCTGTAGGTGTCTCAGCACGCGACCACGCGAGGCAATTGACCTTGCATCGAAAAAAGTGTCGAATTGAACGGGAGACGATGAAAGTGTAGATGGAATCTAGGGTCTCGCGTGTGCGACATCCATCAGTACGTCCGGTCGGGAACCGAGCAGCCGGGAAGAAGTGGAAGCCTTGGCCTACACATCGCCAAGCAGTGCCCTGACTGGTGCATCTTCCTCCCGGACCAGTGAGGACGAAGCTGGAGAAATCGCAGTATGTAACAGCTGTTACTCAACCCGTACTCTTTTGGTGCCAAGCTCAGGGTCCCTACCTCGGGTGCTAAAGTGGTCGGAGGGCGATAGAGTAGGCCAAGAGATGCTGGCTCCCGCGGCTTGCTTTGTGGATTGGGCTTGGGTGCTTGGGTGACATGATGCAAAGCCGTAACAAGTCGATTCACCAAGACGGGATGGCCGGGTGTGATTGGTTGGGGGTGGGAAGTTCCGGCTGGGCGTTACGAGATTGCTTGACGGCATCTGCGAGGGCAATCCGGGGTTGTGAGTGGCTGGATCGCACGTACAGTTACGCACTACGGCGCGTTTATTACAGGCTTGTGGTCACTGCTGAGGTTTGACTGGGTGCAAGGTTGTTCCGTTATCTTCGAGCAAGCTAGGCTGAGAAGGAATTAGAGCATGAGATTTATTTGTGACGTGATGCTTATAGTCACTGCGATGTTCAATCGTCAGATTGTCTGCTGTGCTTTCCGAGTTGTTGGTCCTTGTGTTCGATTCAATGCTGTCCTCGCGGAAGCTGACATGATTACAGCACTCTGTATTCTTTCTTTAGTGCATTTGACTGCTGTCCCTCCACAGTCTCAGCCCTGAAGTCCATCATCTCCAGCCTGTGCCTCAATTCACGTCGTACCAAACCTCCAGCTCGGCGATCACTCCAGCCTGCTTCGCCTGTGACGCTTCTTTCCTTAGCCTGTTTAGCAATGACGATGACCTGCAGCACGAGTCGACTAGCCTCCGCAGCGTAACAACTATATTCTCCCTCGTTCACCAATTGGTCTATTTCGCGCTTTTGCCTCTAATTCCAGGTGGCTTAGACTCGCCCGGGGCTGGCTTGCTGGCTTATCTGAGTTTGCCGCCGCGTGGGTGAGACCTTGCACTCAAAGACCGCAAACGGGGTTGGTGCAAATTTCTTTTCCAATCTCACTCAGCTTTGATCGAAACGCAAAATCATCCGATGAAAGAGCAGGAAGAATAATAAAAGAAAGAAGAGAAGGAGGATAGAAGGACGAAACGTGAATGGAAGAAGCATCGCATCGAATCATGGCTTCACGACGTGTTTGCATGAAGACTGGCTGGGCCTGGGAGTTGGTGACCCCACGCTTCCCTGATCCGTCGTCCCCGAGTCAATACAACGCGACCCAAAACAGGCCACAGACAGGAGAGACTCTTACATTAGACGCTTGATCATATCTTTGCCTCTATCCTCCAGTGCCGGCTGGGACTCTACCACTACTAGTCGTGTAGTATTAATGAGTGGCAGTCATATCCCCACCCCCCACAATCCATTGCAAACATCCATCAGTCATCCCTATCTCACCACCCATTCCCTCCCAAATGTCCACTCGGCCTACACCCTATTTTACTATCCCACTATCATCCTGCTCCCTTCCCCGATATCCTTCGAGATCACACACCCTTTTTCTTTCCTTTCGTCCCGGTAAATCCCAGCCTCATGCCCCCCGGAAGAGCAAAGTACACAGACGACCCGGGGGAGGGTACCCATGTTTCCACACTTGATTCTGATCCAAGCTACTCTAACCACGGACTGGGGGTCGATTCCTTATCTCTGGCCTCTTACTGACACCCTTTGCACATACATCCATTCCCATCTCACATCTCACTGTGTGTGTCTGTGTGAGTGTATCGTACAGTAACACAGATCCTATCTCCCTATCCATCGGCCTTCACTATCTCCAATCTTTCCACCCACCCCCGTCGTCAATCATCCCCCTTCCTGGGCCTGGGGGTGAGGCCCCCCCGGCCGTAGTAGTCTAGAGAATCAGAATTGACTCTTGCTCGTTCATATATAACAATGTGATCGCCTCCTGTTCCATTCCTGACTCTTGCCTTTCCCACTCCTGTTCTCCATCTCCAATTCCCTTTTCTTCAACCCGTGTCTTGGAAGAAACTTCGATCCTTCTTCTTCAAGGTGAAGCTTTCGATATCCAACAGTCACTTACCAGACACGCCTTCCTCTACAACAGGCACTTCCACCAGTAGAGAAACTCGATTCGACTCAGTTTCATCTTCGTCAGAATCGACAACCATCGAGCACACGACACGTAGAACCCCGATCTTCACTCTCGACATCACAACACAACCGCCATCATGTCGTACGCACACGTCGGCGCTCCGACCGAGTTCAATGCCACCGATCAAGTAACCGGTGGTGACTCCAGTACGTCAATCCCTCCGAAACAATCCCTCCAACACCAGGATGCGTCTAACACTTCACAGCCACCACAAACCTGAACCAATGGTACTCCTCCGGTGACCAGGCCTACATCCTCCTCTCCGCCTGCCTGGTCATGATGATGATTCCCGGTATCGCCTTCCTCTACTCAGGTCTCGCCCGCCGAAAGTCCGCCCTCTCCATGCTCTGGGTGGTGATGATGTCCTTTTCTGTCGTCGTCTTCCAGTGGTACTTCTGGGGATACTCCCTCGCCTTCTCTCCCACATCCGGCAACGCCTTCATCGGTGATCTTCGTCACTTCGGTCTCATGAAGGTCTGGGCCGCTCCCTCGCCTGGCTCGCCCCTCATCCCGGCTCTTCTGTACTCTTTCTACCAGATGATGTTCCTCGCTGTCACTGCCGCTCTCACGATCGGTGCTGTTGCTGAGCGTGGTCGCGTTGTCCCCGCCATGGTCTTCACCTTCTTCTGGAGCACCCTCGTCTACTGCCCTCTGGCTTACTGGGTCTGGAACGCCAACGGCTGGTGCTTCACCCACGGTGTCCTCGATTACGCCGGTGGTGTTCCCGTCGAGATCGGCAGCGGTATGTCCGCCCTTGCCTACTCCTGGGTCCTCGGCCGCCGCAACGAGAAGATGATGATGAACTTCCGTCCCCACAACATCTCCCTCATCACTCTCGGCACAATCTTCCTCTGGTTCGGTTGGCTCGGATTCAACGGTGGTTCCTCCTTCGGTGCCAACCTCCGCGCTGTCATGGCCGCCTGGAACTCCTGCCTCACTGCCATGTTCGCCGCCATGACCTGGTGCCTTCTCGATTACCGTCTGGCTAAGAAGTGGTCCATGGTCGGCTGGTGCTCCGGTACCATCTCTGGTCTTGTTGCTGCCACCCCCGCCTCTGGTTTCATCGACCCCTGGGCCAGCATCCTCCTTGGTGTCGTCGCTGGTGTCGCCTGCAATTTCGGAACCAAGGGTAAGTCAATCTCATCACCGGGCATCCATTCTCACTCACTAACAATCTTCCAGTCAAGTTCCTCATCCGCATTGACGACTCCCTCGATGTCTTCGCTGAGCACGGAATCGGCGGTATCGTCGGTCTCATCTTCAACGCCTTCTTCGCCTCCGACGCTGTCATTGGTCTCGATGGTGTCAACTCCGGTGCCCAGGGTGGTTTCCTCGACGGCAACTTCGTCGTTCTCGGCTGGCAAATCGCCGCCATCGTCGCCTCCTCCGCCTACGCCTTCCTCATGTCCGCCGCCATCGCCAAGATCATCGACTTCATCCCCTACCTCAAGCTCCGCGCCTCCGAGGAGGCCGAGCTTCTCGGCATGGACGACGACCAGCACGGCGAGTTCTCCTACGACTACGTCGAGGTCCGCAGGGACTTCCTCGCCTGGAGCCCCCACCGTGTCGAGCCCGCTCAGAACGGTGAGGTCGTCATCGAGCCCCAGCACGGCATCCAGGAGCACGCTTCCCTCGCACACTCTCCCAGCTTCCACTCCGAGCCCGTCAACCCGGCAGAGGAGAAGAGGGCCCCTTCCGTCGCTGACGACACCATCACCCCCGCCAGCGCATCAAGGGAGGGCGTCAACGAGAAGAGGGATTAAATCTCCTCACTCCTTGCTTGTTTCTGCGACTTTCAATCTTCTTCCCGAAAATATGTGCTGTACTTCACACATTTGTTATATCCCTCCCTTCACCTTACTCAACCAAAAAAGGAAGTGTCGGGGGCTTTTCTATTAGCGGGCAAAGGAGTCTCGGTGTTTTTTCTTTACTATGTTCTTTGTTGGAAGGGAATTCATACCCGCGTGGAGAGAGAGGTGCAGATAGAAACATTTGTGGTGTGTTAGATAAAGACATGCCTTGATCGGTCCGAAAATGAGACGTACTTTGATCAATCTTTTGACCCCTGCTTCGCTATGTTGTGAAATAAGCTACTAAGGAGGCGGTTGGGTTGAAACCGACAGGCTGTCAAACAATTCGACAGTGTTGAGATGTAAACATGAATGGATCAGAGATGATTCGTCTATGAGTTGTCTTAAGTCACGTGACATTCTTGCAATATCCCATCCAGCCCAACGCCGCTATAAATACAATTTAAGTACAACCCACGACTCAGCTTGCATCAAGACAATATGCTCCTCGGATATCACCGTCATGGCCCCGTCACTGCCTATGCAGGCACACCATCCGTGATATCCCCATACGGCTGCTTCTCATACTCACCGAAACACGAGTAATCGAACTTGGCCCTCTCAGGCATCTTCTCCTGCAACTTCAAAAATGTCTCAAGTTCGCACCATCCGTCGACTCTATCCGGCCCACACTCTGGAAAGCTCTTACCCAAAGGTAAAGTGCGTTGGTTGAGGACGAAGTGGATGTACTTTGTCTCCTTCCCGTCAAGATAGCCATCTCGAGCGGGGGACAGTGGCTTGGGTGTCTTGATGATCTCCATGTTGAGTCTTGCTCCGAAAGGTGTCACGTTTGATACTGTGAAGGCGTGATCGCCGGGGTATTTATCGGCAGGGAGCTCTTCAGCGAACTGACGGATGCCGAAGGCGGTGAGGATGGCCACGATATTTGTGTCGTGGGAGAAGTCAAAGTAGAGGGTCTGGTTGAGAGGGAATGTCTTTGTACTACTATCGAGAGTTGTGTTGATGTTTGAGCCGGAGTAGCCCAGGGTGTGGTTCTTCAGCCGCGCCATGACTTCTTGCTGGTAGCCGATGCCGACGGCACGCTGTGAGAGTCTTAGCCGCGGTCAATGACGCTTGTGGTGCGAGACCTACTCCAGTAGGGCTGTGGAAGCCACTGCCGGCACTGAAGACAATGTCGATGCTGTAGCCAAAGTCACGCCACTCCTCGTAGGTGAAAAGCTCACAGAATCTGCTGTATCCGTATGCTACTGTTTCGTACGGACACATGGTCTGTGCAGCGTAGACATCTTCGATAGACCAGTCGAACCCCTCAGTCATGTCCTGAAATCGAGATTGAGCTGTACAAGTCAGAAAGGGTCAATGTTGTGAATGCAAGTATACGAGCTCACCGTCCTTCAGGTAAATGCCAGTCCACTTAGCGAGGGCATCGTTGTTGGAAGACCTATTCCACGCATTTGGACAATTCTGAGAGCCAGCCAAAGAATTGTTGAAGCCCTTGCTCTCGATGATAACCTCGATGGTGGCATTGTTGGTCCTGCCAAAGTCAGTGCCATCACTCATAACACAACACAATGCGATAGTTTGTTCACCTACCACTCGAGCCCGAAAAAGCCGGCCATCCAATTTTCAGCTGACTTCAACATGCGGTCCTGAGTCTTGCCCGGGGTCAGCCAATGCGCAAGTAATGTGAGATCACAATCTTACCGTTGTTCGAACGATGAGCTTGCTGTTCGGATTGTACATACTACCGTACATGTAGCTATGCAACACACCTATGCATCATGTCAGCGATTGCTACTGATGGTCCAGAGACCAGAGCTTACCAGAGTCAAAAAGCTCCTGACGTCCCTTGGGCACGAGGATCTCGCCACCCAGTTGATATTTCCAATCGTTCAGGAACTCCAACTCTTTCGACGCCTTGAACTTGCTGCCAGCCTTCGCAATGCGCTCGCCAAGTCGTGCAACATTGGAGCCTGAGGTCGGGTACCGAGATCCATGGCGAGACAGCATCTGCACCTGGACAATGTCTGCACCTGGAGGGAGGGGAAACTCCTTCACACCAAATCCTGATGATGGCGAGTACGGAGAGAGGTAGCCCATCATCTGGAAGATGCTACGGTTCGCCGCGCCCATGCCTTCAATGGGCACTGACGTCTGTAGAGGAGCATTCGGAACGTAGGTAGCCTCGGGATCAAACGTTCTTGTCTGGGCCATGAACGCGGCGGCTCCCGTCGCAGTCGGTCCAGGCCATAGCTGTGGCGACGTCTGGAAGTACTGTGGAACATCCGACGGGGCACATGGGCAATAATCTGGTCGGTGCGGTGTGAAAGATAGTGGCAATGAGAAGTAGAGAGTTGATGCGAGGAGAAGAACAACGCATGCCGACAAAAATACCGTGGTCACTCGCTGGCGATGGTCTGGCCGGTATAGAGCTCTCGCAGGTGGTGTGAAGGGTGCCGGCTTGAGCGGTCCTGAGTCCCGAGTGTCCTCATCGTTCTGGTCAACAAGCTCATAGTCAGACTGCCCTCCTCTCGAAGCCTGTGTGGCCGACATTGATGCGATAGCCATGATTCCGGGAAGCGATATGGTCGAGCAGCGGCCCCTGGCTATGATGCATACGCGTGCCGCGAGTGGCCCGCCTTACAGTTGCACCAGCGGCGTCACGCCACAGCCAGCAGTTCCGTAGTTGGTACTACGCGATGCAGTGCCAAGTATCAGACCCCAGCGTCAATAATGGAATTAACGGGCGATGCTGATGATAAAAGTTCACGTTCGAGATGGCGAATGTAGAAGCAAATAACCCTGAACTCGTAAGGAAGGTGGGTCCCACGTGTGGTACGTGCCAAGGGAACCTTGAAGGCATGTACAGTATTAATACTGTTCATACTGTGCAGGTCGGTGTCAATCTGCGGACCAGAAAGCAGTGCGTATAGACATTGATACCGTGCTACTTGTCGCTTCCTCACCCTCGAAGTCATCTTCCCTTCCAGGATTATATCTCTCGGTCAAAATATCCACATACCATCTCCTCAAGCCTGCCCTCACTTGTACATGAGGAGCCTCGGATATTCGCTACTTTGATCCAAGCAAACACTTTCATTAGCCGCGCAGCACAGCAGGCCCCTGCGCAGCCGTTGTCGTATACACGGCAAGTGAGTCGCACAACGTCGTGCCCGTCCTGCTCCCTCATATCTTGGTTCGCCACCGACCTCTCCATCTTCGGCATGCATCTTGTCTGGGATACGACAGTTCCTTCAGTCAACCTCCGGACATAATGGTTCCATAAAAGCAATCCTGGTTCGTGTGTTCCACGCTATGTCTATGCAGCCGCAAGTTCGGCTGTGCGTTGGTCCGTACCATCTATCCAAAATAATGTACACGCATTCGGGGTTTGTTCTACAAATTTTCGCCTTGCCGATCTCATCTCGGATTGCCAGTTCATTCTGTGGCTCTCCACCTATCCGTGTTCTTCAATTCGCCTGAGTTCTCAATGGGAAGAAGCCCTCCGGCATGGGCTGCAGATGCCACATGGTGGGCTTTCCTTTCGCGAAGGCTCGATCCCACTCGTCGCGCAGTTCTAGCGGGATCGCCCATCCCATTTGCTCGTCCTGGAGTCTCATTCTCACCAAGTGTCGCTTCTTTGACGCCTCTGAACCATCCACGAAACCCTCCCGGCGATGCAAGACGGCAAGGTTGTTGATGAAGTGGATGTCGCCGGGCTCAGTGCGCATTTCGAGCTGCGTTGCTCGCCCGATGGTCTCGATGGCGTCCAAAGCTTCTTTTTGAAGCGCTGTCAAGGACGGAAGGTCACTTGGCCGGGGGTGGCTCGCGCTGCCAAGCAGTGGTGTTCTCCCGAAGTTCATGATGATCTTACCCTCGTGGTGGAAGAGCACGGGCCTGCAGTGGAACTTGGGTCTGGGAGAAAGGCATCAGCAACAGCCCATCCGGACATCTCGAAACCACTTACAATGCAAACGGCCAATCAGCCCGCATCAGGACGCGTACGAGGTCAGGGCGACTTGCAGCAAGCACGTTATACACGGTGTGAGCCGACGCGATAATGCACCGACCACCAACTTCGGCACAGCTTCTGGTCAACCAGCTCACGATGTCGCCTGCCTCTTCGTTGTGAAAGGTCTTTGCTGATTAGTATGGGCCACACTTTTTTCTCTGGATGGACTCACGATCGGCGCCGTCGAGTGTCGGTGGTGTTCCGCTGCGACCTGCGAGCTATTGTCTGCCTTGATGTGCACTTGTCACTGTCAGCTACTGAGATTGCAGCCTCCCTCGACGACGTACCCATCATGTTGCCCTTCTTATCCTGACGTCCACAGCGGTTCGCGACATGGGCTTGGATGCCGAGTTGAAGAATAGTCAAATCTTCCACGGAATAGTCCTCCGGGGTGAGCCCCCGAACACAGCCGAAGCCTCTACCGCTGTGCAGCTCGCCGCGTAAAGTGTCCAGTTTGGGGCCAAGCTCTGGTAATGGGAAGTTCTCACGGCACACGAGTGTTCCGTCAAGACCGCGCTCTACGTCGCCGTTAGTTGTTGCGATGCAGATTTCGATCTCCATTGTCTCACTGACCTTTGAACTCACGAAGCGCATTCTCCAGCTCCTGCTTATGTTTTTGCCCTACGAATATGACATATTCCTTTGTACACCGGTACTGAGTGCCGGTCCACGCCACTGGACTGTGGAGAACTCTCGGTAGTCCCTCCGGTAGATCGCTGGCACTCTTCAACGACTTGAAAGGCTGTTCTTGATGAGGAGCAACAGTGAACTCCAAGCCGAGAACTGGACCCTCTCCAAAGTATGCCATGTCCGGAGACGAATGAGTCGTAGAGAATGAGGATTTAGAGACGGTTGGCTCCGCAATACCTCGACGTGACTTCACTTGTGTCTCAGCGTTCGAATTGAGCACTGATAAGATCAATGCTCGTTCGGGTCGATTTGAAATACAGACACGACGACTGATATACACTGCGCAGACTGAAATTTTAATGAGAAAGGAGAGCAACACGAGACGGTACCAATCTTAATTTCGGCAGCTCGCCACTGGAAGCACATTGTTCCCGACGGATAGCCACCGATCTCATCACCAAGCTGCACCGCCAGCCATGCCCATGTTAGGCCATGTGGCATCGATTTCACCATCTCGACTGTAGGTACTTAAGGATAGGCACAGACCCAGTTACAGGGAAAGACATGGGGGGTGAGCCTGTGTACCGGCCGCGACCCTCTCACCGCCCGTTCCTGTTGATCTAATCAATGTTGCTTCTCTTTCTTCTCTCCGTTCTCGGTGCCGCAGACGCTTGTAAGGAGCTGCACCTTTACGATGGCTGGGAAGTCGTCGAACCAGGGTGACCCAGCGACTAAGCCCTGCATGTATGCTCAACCGTCGATGGCCAAGGACCAATAACTACCGGAACCATGTTTCGGGACCCGGCAACTTGCGCATCTATGTACGTTTTGGCCCAAGTATCTGGGATACGCCGCCACGCCATCTCCTTGTGAGGCGACCTGACGGTGTGCTTCTCGGCCCAAAGTGCTCCTCCCCATGACAGGAAAAAGCAAAGAAGAGAACAGAAGGAAAGCATAAGCTTCAAAGTTTGTCCCCTTTCAAATGCAGCGTATGGCCGGTCGTCTGGGTTGTGGAGGCAGGGGGAAAGTGACCGGGGTCCTTGACAGACTTGCTTGTCATTCTTGAGTGTGGTTTCACTGCAGTTCCGCTTTCGACGGTAGGTGTCTCGATCGCGACGTGGATATCTTCCAAGCATAACCATTCCATGATCGGGGAATTATGGCTAGACAGGAGCGGCAGATGGCCAGCGCACAAATCTCAGCTATGTATCGGCATGGCCCTCTCCCGTGCACTACAGGTTGCATCCCGACAGAAAAAGAGGCACCGCTCTCATGCAACTGAGCATCCTGATTCGTTGGACCCGAACTGAGTTCGAGTGCTTGGCTCGGAGATGGTCGACCTTGCCCACGGCACTGGGCTGCCTCGATGATAGCGATGATGCGATCACCTGGCTTCCAGCTTACATCTATCAAGCCTCTTATCCCACCTAGCTCGTCGGTTTGTCCGAGAGCTATCGGGCAATACCACAGAAAACCTTCTTTTTCGTTTTTCTTCGGTCTGGTGACAGGGTTCATGTCTGATGCGGGACCGCACAAGCGCTTCTTGTCCTCGCGTATCCTCCTCTAGGGCTTCAGAGAACGTGCTTTTACTTCTGAAATCGCAGGATTGGAGAGGGGTGGTGCGTGTGTGGATCACGACCTCGCAGCAAACGGAGATGTTTCTGTAGGCTGCCGGCCGTGCGACGAGCGCCACGACGCGCAGCCTGTGGAAT